>CAUYRH010101005.1:0-28583 GCA_963574655.1 Perodicticus potto
TTTTTTTTTTTTGTAAAAATAAATTTTCCTTTCTCAAGGATAAATGTTCAACAGTGAAATTGCTGGCTTTTATGGTTGATAATATGTTGAGAATTTTAAAGCACTAGCAGGCTGTTTTCCAGAGTGACTGTACCATTTTAAATTTCTGCCAGCAATGTATAAGTGATTCATTTTTCTGCATCCTTGCCAAACTTTGGACTTGCCACTATTTTTTTTTTAATTTTAGTCATTCTGATAGATGTGTAGTGATACTTCATTGTAGTCTCACTTTGCATTTCAAAAATAATAAATAAGGTTAAATATCTTTGCATGTGCTTCTTTGCCATCTGTACATCCTTTTTGGTAAAATGTCTCTTTATTTTTTGTTCATGTTATAATTGCATTGTGTACGTTTTTACTGTTGAATTTTAAATATTCTTCACATGCTCTAGATATGAGTCCTTTGTCTGAGTTGTGGTTTGGAAGTATTAACTTCTCCTCTGTCCTCTACTTATCATCATCTTAAAAAGATCGTTGATGAGCTGACATTATTACGATTTTATCACGTCGCATTTATTAATTTCTCTTTTTATATCTCATGCTTTGTTGTTATCTGCACGATCTTTTCCTGGTCCTAGATTCTGAAGATGCTTTTTTATTTTTTCCCCAAACTTTTGCATTTTATACATAAGTTCATGATTTATTTTGAACTAATATATCATCAAGTACCTTATAGAAATATTAATATGATACCTTAGATAAATAGTCGCTAAAATATTCATATAAGGTATGAACCTCTGTCAAGGTCAAATTTTTGCCTACGGGTGTCCAATTCTTCCAGCAGCATTTGTTAAAAGGCTTTCTTCCATATCTTGCGTCTTTGTCAAAAATCAGCTGTACACAATTGTGTGACTCTATTTCTGGGTCTTTATTTATTTTCGAGACAGAGTCTCATTATGTCACCCTTGGTAGAGTGCTGTGGCCTGACAGCTCACAGCAACCTCTAAACTCTTGGCCTTAAGCGATTCTCTTGCCTCAGCCTCCCGAGTAGCTGGGACTACAGGTGCCCAATCACCCCCTGGCTATTTGTTGTTGTTGTTGCAGTTGTCATTGTTGGTTAGCAGATCCAGGCTGGGTTCGAACCTGCCTGCCTCAGCATATGTGGTCGGCGCCCTAACCACTGAGATATGGGCATTGCGTGGGTCTTTTATTCTGTTTCATTGAATTGTGGGTCACCTCTTCATCAACACCCCAGGCTTGATTTCTGTGGCTAAATTAAGTCTTCAAATCATTCCCCCCCGATTTAAAGATCTCTTTCCAAAATTGTGCTACCTCTCCCAGTTCACTTGTAGTGTAAACATTATTTATTTATGTATGTACTTATTCATTTATTTATTTTTGCTGCTTGACTCTTCTTTAAAATTTCAGATTAATATGAGGGAACAAATGATTAGGTTACGCTGTTTGCATTTGTTAGGTGACATCTAAGTTGTAGTTGACCTCTTTTCCCCGGGGCTGGGGGGTTCTGTATATGGTAACTTTGTGCCCATTGGGTGAGAGCTCACCCTTTCCACTTTGCCTTCTCGCTCCACCTCTCCGCTGGAATTCAGTTGTGTTTTTCTCTCACGTGGCACGTAGTTGTTTATCTGTTGGTTTCCTATTCGTATTGAGTACATTGGAGACTTGCTTTTCCATTCTTGTGATACTTTAGAAAAGAGAATTTTCTTCAACTCCATCCAGGTTAATGCAGAAGATGTAATGTCTCCCTATTTTTTCACGTGGTTTTGTTTTTTATAGTGATGGTGTGGGTCTCCCTCTTGCTCAGGCTGGTCTCGAACTCTTTATAGTGATGGTGTGGGTCTCCCTCTTGCTCAGGCTGGTCTCACACTCTTTATAGAGATGGTGTGGGTCTCCCTCTTGCTCAGGCTGGTCTCGAACTCTTTATAGAGTTGGTCTGGGTCTCCCTCTAGCTCAGGCTGGTCTCGAACTCTTTATAGAGATGGTGTGGGTCTCACTGTTGTTCAGGCTGGTCTCACACTCTTTATAGAGATGGAGTAGGTCTCCCTCTTGCTCAGGCTGGTCTCACACTCTTTATAGAGATGGTGTGGGTCTCCCTCTTGCTCAGGCTGGTCTCACACTCTTTATAGAGATGGAGTAGGTCTCCCTCTTGCTCAGGCTGGTCTCAAACTTTATAGAGATGGTGTGGGTCTCACTCTTGCTCAGGCTGGTCTCAAACTCTTGGCCTTCAGTGATCTTTTCTTCTCAGCCTTCCAAAGTGCTAGGAACCCAAGTGCCAGCCCACTGTACCCATCCTGCTTCTTTTTTTCTTATTGTTCAACAGCATCACTTCCTAATTAGTATTGTTGGTAAATATTAGTCCAACTAGAATTGTTCAAATTGTCAGAAAAAGGAACACCAAGGCCCATCTAGGAAATTAAAGTCTGGGAGATGCACACCCCGTCTGTACTGAATCCCACAGATATTATTTATATTTACACAGAATAAATAAAAACAAACACACGAAAAACCCTGGAAGTATAAATTAAGAGTGCAGAGAAATCCCAGAAGCTGCTCAAGGCACTGAGGAATTCAGACAAAAACCATGCATGTGGAGAAGGCGAGCCTGGAGTTTTCTAGCTTTCATAGCAATTCCCTCCCTAGCAGCGTCCTAATGGGAAAGTACTTTGTGAAAATTGCAAACTCTTGCAATTATTCTCACATCAACTTAAAATAAGTCAATCAGTAAGAAAAGGCAAGCTGCATTTCTGCATTTTACAAATGTGATGAGACAGAGGCACTTCTTTCTCTTAGGATCCTGCACCAAATTAGTTTTGGAGCCCTGTTGCCTGGAAGCAAAGTAGAGGGCTTAAGAGTTGTGGTTTCCAGGCTACTCTGTTTTACAGGGGACAATGATTTCTCCTAATTTCCAAATACCTGAGCTTAGGCGGTGCAGAAAATGGAGCCAATTTTAGGTGGCAGCTTGTTTTTCCACCTCTTAGCCTATGAAGGGAAATACATTTATCTGCAATAAAACAATGCTGCCTCTATTTGACGGTAAACCTCTGTTTAGAATCAGAGTTAGCTTCTCCAATGTGCTTTTTCCTTTCCCATTTAGGCTGTCTGAATCTGATTAACACTGTGTCAGGAAATTGTCTGATGTCTGACCTTGAGCAGTATGCTTTGCTATCCCCACACCTTTTTATATTTTTGGAAGCATTCTGTACAGCCTGGGACCAGGAGACTGCTCCCCAGCAGGCTTGACTGCATTAGCACGTTCCTTTCATTGGTATCCGGAGGGGTTCAGACCCAGTGACCTGTCATCTGCCTCCTCACCTGCTTACATGCTGATTCATTGATGAGCTGGCATCCCGGGCCCCGCCTCCCTCTGAATGGTCTGTGAGGTTTGCAATTGCTCCTGGAGAGGGGATGCCGAGAGGGACCAGAGCTGGGTTACTACAAGTGTGAGCCAGCAGCCTATCTGTTGCCACAGAAGAACTTGATGACCACACTGAGAAGCCGCGCTTTCTTACGTCCCTGCTCCTGGCGTGTCTGGATCCGGCTTCTCTAGCATTTTAAAGGAATTTCTGATTGAGGCAGTAACAGCCAATTCTCCAGGAGTTGTAAGGCAGCTTGTGAAAAACTGAGACAGAAGTTTCCCCTCAGAGACTGTCTTTCCTTTTTTCCTTTTTTTCCCTCTCTCTGTCTTTTTCTTTTTTCTTTTTTTTCTTTTTTTTCTTTTTTTCATTGGCAAAGACTTCTGGCTCTCCTCAGAGGAATACCTTGTTGCTTAAGATGAGTGGCTGTAGAAAGCGATGTAAGCGTGAAATATTGAAATTTGCCCAGTATCTTCTCAGACTATTAACAGGTTCTCTTCATACAGGTAATGACTTTTTTTTTTTTTTTTAATAGAGGCTGTAGAGCATGGTAACGAAGTTAAAGTAGCAAAAGCTCACTCTTTCTGGGTTGGGATTATTTTTTAATGTTGTCAATAAAATACAATTGTCAGTGTTTGCTGAGATTCACATTTCTGAAAATGTGTACAATGCAGCTGTCCTTCGGCGGTTGAATTGAATTTGGATCTTTTAGGTTTTCATAGCAATGTTGCTGTTAAATGTGCCTCAATTGAAGGAAACAGTGTCTGCAGATTGGAAAGATTTTTTTAAAAAATGCATGATAGTGCATGGATTTTATTTTGTTTTTCTTTCTCTCCGGCTTGCTGCAGTTTACTGGAAAAGCAGGTAGCTGTTCTTCCTGCAGGTATTTAGAAATTCTCTAGAACTCTTTGATCATTCGAATCCCCAGATTATTTCCAATATTTGGTCTTAGAACTTGGCAACAGAAGAGTTAAGGACATTTCTTTTGGATTTCTGTGTTCCTTGCAAAATGTGAGCAAAATAAAAAACAGCTGAAGAGTAAAGTGTCCATGCAAGGTTTGAGATTTGTTTCATTGCAGTCGACTTCAATGTTTAAAAATTTGCACGATTGAAATAGAAGCTCTATTTAAATCTAAGTGGTGATAGCAAGAAAATATTTACAAGATGTTCCAAAATTATGAGGCTAAACCGAATAGTTTTGCTGCCTGGGAAGTGCCTAGGCAATGCCATTATTAAGTTAGTGACAGGTGGGGCCCAAATTACTTGACACTGAACATAGATGTATTTTAATGGATCATCAAACTTCTGAGAGACAGTACTTAGTTAATATAATCCCAGACTTTGATTTTAGTTATAAAGAATGGATGTGACTTTATTTTTTAAAGACTAACTCTTATTTGTCTTCTTTAAATAATGAGAATCAGTAATGGTAACCTATGTAAGGTTAAGAGATAAATTTAAGCAATGATTTATCTTTATGGTTGTTAACATACCATTATGTTGCTATTGTAATAAGGGGAACAATTTTTAAGGATAACAGTGACAAATTATTTCAGAGAGTAATATTAAACATTAATAGATATTAGGGTATTGCTAATATCCCAATGATAATATCCTATTACTATCCAGATGCTAATCTTTAAGCAGTGAAAATAATCGTGACTTTGGAATGCTTTTTAAAGAATAATCATTGAGTGTCTGTACCTGACTTTTGCCAACTTGGAGCTCTGTTTTATTTCTCACCTGGTCTTCACCTTTATATTGCAAATACTTAGTCCCAACAATATGACTTTGACATTCTCCGTGCATTTGCTTTAAACATTCAAGTTAGGATGGTCTCTCATTTAGGACACCATGCCTCCTTTGACAGTGCTCAAGATGCAGTGTTTTATCTTGTTATGAAATTAGAGAAATAGTTTATGAAGGAAATCTTTCCCTGAGGTTCCTATGGTTGTCTGTTCTCCTCTTTACTAAGGCAGTTTTAAGGTTCTGGTTCTCACTGGATTTAGGTGCAGGGTTCTGGCATTTTTGTACATTTCATCTGTACAATAGTTTTGATAAACTTCTGATTTCAGAGAATTTTTTGGAAAATGGTAAATAGTTGTGAAGGTGTTAACTCTGTTAAATCCAACATACAGTGATTGTATAGTCATCAGATAGTAGTAGTACTATATGACATTTATGCAAAGCTGGTTAGAGCAGCAACATTTTAAGCCTTTTTCAATGCATATTTAGAAATCAGTGTAGGTGGGATTGCTTTCTTTTTGAGTCACAGGAATGAAACTAAGCACAATATCTTTGAACTTTGGAAAGTAGGACCGATGGCTTATCTGTCATAAATAGTAAGACAGATTTGTGACCTAAAAAGTGTGATTACAACAACTCACTTCTTGTAAAAACTCCTTTACTTCTATCTCTAATACTTCCATATTGTGAAATCCAGCCAGAATCTTTACAACTGCTCAAGAAAGCTACTTAGAAAGCCCATTTGTGCATTTACTAGGTGCTGTGATAATATACACCGTTCATATTGTAGAATCTAATGTAAAATTCATTAGGACACTTCCAAGTCCCTTAGCTAGTAATTAATGAAGAAGTAGGAAGGAGCGTTGAATTTGTTTAGAAAGTTTGTTGTAAGGTTGGATATGCAAGCAGTTGTTAATTGTGGTCTGGACCATCAGCACAGGCCTTTGTAGTTATCAAAAATGTAAAACATTATGCATATGCTTAATGAGCCCTTGATTTTTGCTTTTTCTATCAATGGTGTTAACTGAGGAAATAGTGATTTTTTTTTTTTACATACAAAAACTGGTTAATTCTGAAATACTTAATTTGTATCTTTGGCTGTTGCTTCTCATTTGATATTAAAGTGGCTCATTTATACAACAGAGAACATTTAAAATGCAAAGAAATTTTCATGGACACAAACTTTTCTTCAGTGTGTCTAATTGGTGTTATCACAAGTTAGAAGGGATCTCTGAAAAATTTGCATGTAAGCTTTGGCAATACCTAGGATTACTTATGCATGAATAATTTAATTAGTGATTTTTGTAAGGTAATATGCTAGTGAATACAAATTCAATGGTAAAGATTTGTCCAGTTAAAATACGTGTATTTTATCAGAAACTTTTTACAAAGAATGGATTTTATAAACATCTATATTGGTGTTACTTGTCATGAAAACATAAGGGTTTCTTTTAGTTGTTGTTGTTGTCTGAGACAGTCTCACTCTGTTGCCCAGCCTAGGGTACTATGGTGTCAGCCTAGTTCACAGCTACTTTAAACTCCCGAACTCAAATGATCCTCCTGTCTCATGCTTTGGAGGAACTGGGACTACAGTTGCCTGCCACAACGCCTGGCCAGCTGGCTAATTTCTCTATTTTTAGTAGGGACTGGGTCTCTTTCTTGCTCAGGCTGGTCTGGAACTCCTGAGCTCAAGTGATCTTCCCTCCTCTGCCTCCAAGAGGGCTAGGATTATAGACATGAGCCACCATGCCTGGCCAACATAAGCATTTTTAAAGATCCTTTGTTACATATCATAAATCATGGAAAACCATATGTAAATATTACAAGTTCATGGCTTTAGTTCACTGGGGTGAACTTCACTATAGGATCAATTTTCTAATTCCTTTTCAGTTTAGGAACTGCCTCTTGATGTAACAATCATATTATCCTGAATTCTAGATGGAACTCATGGTACCCACTATATAATTGTATATCTAAATGAATGGAGATGGGTTATACTGAAAGTTGTTTGGACAGTTTTCAATATTCTATACGTCTTTCTTGAAAAATTGAGACTCAAACATGTTTTTCTTTAGTGAAAATGCCCCCAACATATGTCTGCGGTAGATATGGCTTAGGGCTCTGTCAGCTCAAGACTGGAAGTTACAGATGTAGCAAAGTTCAATTTTTTACATAAGGGAAGGAAAAGCAATTGAAACCAAAGATTCCTATTAAGCATTGAATTTCAGTAAAATCAGTGGGTTAAAGTATTTTAAATTTAATAAAATTACATTATTAAAAGCATGAGGTGGCACCTGTAGCTCATCAAGTAGGATGCTGGCCCCATATACCGAAGGTGGAGGGTTCAAACCTGGCCTTGGCCGAACTGCAAAATAGAAAAATAGCTGGGCGTTGTGGCGGGTGCCTGTAGTCCCAGCTACTCTGGAGGCTGAGGAAAGAGGATTGCCTAAGCCCAGGAGTTGGAGGTTGTTGTGAGCTGTGTGACGCCACGGCACTGTACCCAGGGGGATAAAGTGAGACCCTGTCTCTACAAAAAAAAAAACATGAGTTAAAAATTCATCATGTTATCATGTAGAGAATGTTAGATCATGGGACAAAAAGAGAGAGAATGCACAAAACCCACACATTTTCAGAAGTTTGCATTGAGTGGTTTCTAGCCTTAACTTGAAGTCATTGATGTTATTATCGGTCAAGCTGTTATCATAAGACTAGTCATGTCTAGATTTAAATATCATTATAGCGTACTTCTAAAATGTGAAGAGAAAGTAAAAGGACCTTAACAAAATCAGAGCATTAACAAAGCCTGTTTTGGCCATATACCCTTCATTTTCCGCTCTCTTCTTTACCCCCTGGAGATGGAAGGATCATATTTCCAACTTCCCATCCTCATATCCCCTTCCTTCTCTCCGCCAAGCCACATTTGCACACAGAGCAGACACATCTTGTGCAAAGGTGTCCCTAAGACCTAACACAGTTAAACGTTAACAAAGTCCAAGTTTAATCTCAGCTGAACATGACAGGATTCTCTCACTCCCGGTTCAAGTGGTGCTGATGTGTGGCAATTGAACATTGTATATTCACGTGGCATTATACTACTGCCAGCTTGGGATTATGCGACTCCTTTTTTAATACTTTTAAATTTAGTCTTTAAATTTTGCTGATGAAGTAAGATTATATTTCTTGCAGCATTAAGTGAATTTTGCATTATTCCAATGCACATAAAATGCTGTTGTGTTACATTGTTGTCTTGTGCCCTTCCTTCTATGGAAACCTGGTCTCAAGAAAGAAAAGGGAGAGAGGGCTGATATTTGTACTTCATTGTTGATGAAAACATGCCAGTTTCATCTAAGCTGTAGTTCCCAGCAGAGTCTGCATTTTAAATGTTATCGGAATAATTATTTTGTCTTGTTTAACTTTTTATTTAGGAGTAAAGACATATGAAGGAATGCAGCATCTTCCTTCATTTTCCCAAATTATGCCACTGTGGCCAAATCTTATTTAGAGGATCTCTGATTTCAATGGAGAAAACACCTACTCATTCAGGGGACTGGCGTCCCTTTAATTCCAGAAGGAAATCTACCTGTTAGTGTTTTATTGCCTATTGCAAATTCTTTTCTTTTTCCGCAATATTAGTATGTGAAGTAAACTTGTAGAACTTTAAAATTCTTCTTTTCCGAAGAGAAGAAGACTGTTTTTATCATTGTTATACCTTCAAAATGGTAGGTGGTCTGACCTCATAGTCTTAGACATGGTAAATTCTTAAAACTCATTTGTTGACAGGGTGGCTGAATTTATCAGTATATTGCAAGCAATCTAAAAGTTAGAGCCAATGTTCTTAGACAAAGCTCCATTTGCGTCTCTTGATTAAGATAATCAGAGTTCCCCCCCTCCTAGAAACTCATTTAAGTATTTGGAGAAATATTTAAGTTTTATAATACAAGATAAAGACTATTGAGGATATTATAGATTGAATATAATAAAAAAAACTGTGTATATATATATGTGTGTGTGGTGTGCGTGTATGTATAATATAATACACACACATATGGATCAGTCTTATTTCTGTCAGAAGAGAGATTTTACTCTTGGGATGACAAAGTACCTGCTGGGTACAATGTACACTATTCAGGTGATGGGTGTATTAAAAGCCTTGACTTCTTAGTATGCAATTCAGCAATGTAAAAAAGAGAAAAATAGTTACTTATACCCCTAAGTCTACTTAAATTAAAAAAGGGGAAAAAAGAATTTAATAAAGACACTGTCTATACAGGCTGAGTATGCTGAAATCAACAAGACATAAGGTGTACTCCTAAGCTAATAATGGTAGGGTATTGCAGAGGTCAGGAGAAGGAGTCCTTTTTGGAACCCGGAGAAGGAAACTGTATGTAGAGCCCTGGACAGGAGCGGTGACCTTTAGGACAGGAAAACAGCCAACCCACAAGGACCTGATAGAAAGGGGAATCCATTAGGGAAAAAATTACTGATCTCACTTACCTCTTAGCCTCAGATTTCCTGTGGGTGCTTCCAGTGGCTGACCACATCCTGGAACCTAGCAAGAAAACTATTCCAAACTGCAGAAATATGTTCATGGCAGTGCTGTTTATTTTATATTCACTCACCACTGTTGTCATCACTGACCGGGATTTCTTTGTTTAAAATTACTGACAGGAATCATGTCACCTCCCCTCAAAAGATACTGAAAGTGGTGTGCACAAGCTCAGCTTCTCCCAGTGTGACTCATGGGGCCCCTGTTGGCTATCAGGTCTTTTGCTGTCACTCTTTACCTTTTGCTTTGACAGCAAGTCTTCTTTCAAATATTTATCTGTGTATTCTTAAATTTTACAAGTAAAATCAACCTATACCTTCAACCAAATTAATTCCGTTGTCTGAGAGGATGTTGTCATCGGCTCAATTAAATGCTATGTGGAAATGCTGTGAAGTTTGCTGTTCAGGAAGATGGTATTCCAGCCCAGGAAGATGTGGGGCTGTGGCTTGTGATGCCCATCGATGGCTGTGTGCGGATAAAGTAGGCTTTCTCTCAAAAATTATTTTTCCAGCACTGGGACACATTTGTGGATTGGGGGCTAAGATCTGAGACACTTTCTGTCATTATAGAAGAAAGCAAAATGTGATTGGTTGTGATAGAAATCAGCATATATATGTACTTCTTTGCAGTATGCACCAAACAATTTTGCAAAAACGGTAATTTTTATCAAGCCCCTGCAAAATATTGTTCTATGTTCTAACATTTCTCCTTCCTAATAGAGATATGGGAGTAAAATCAGGATGGCATGAGATTATTTATTTGGGGGTAGTGTTCACTTTGTTTTCAAAGGGGGGTGGATTCAAAACTCTGCAGCAGATCAACATATAATAATGGTTGTGGATGGCCAATTAATCATTATTTTCCAACTTCAGGGAGAATGAATCAGCTGGGCTGAATGGGTGGCCAGTATGGGGGCAGAAAGACTGTGCCAAGGTTTGGTTAAGGGAATAAAGGGAATAAAATCATAAAAACACTTCATTATATGACGCCCTCCTTCCAGTATCTCATATCTGCTCATAATCTGGCTCTGGTTTACTTCCTCTAATGTCTTTTCATCATAGTCTTAATGACCATAATATAAATATATTACATTGCAATAGGAAAAAAAACTCATATTCTGAGAACGTGTTTTAGGAGAGCTGCTTTCTCTGCTCCATCTCCAGCTATGCTTCTGGAAGGCAGCGACTTGCACAGGGGAAGGGGTGGCAGCCTTGTGTGGGAATTCCAGCTTAATCCCTATTCCCAAAATTATTAAGATATCCAGATACTTTAATATGGTTCTCTCATCGGTACAATGGGAATATCCCTGTGTATAGTCCTGCTGCTGGCTAGCACGCGACAAATGCTAATTTGCGTCGCTATTACTGATGTGGTATCTATAGGATGCTCTATTTGTTTTATTTAAGTTAAATTTTTCACCAAAGATAATTGAATACCTAATCATTATTATACTTCCTGGTAATTAGGGATAAACAGATAAATGGATAAACCGATATAAATGACTGCAGTTTTTAGACTCATATGCCTTTGATTTTATTCACTTTCAACAACTGTAATAGCCATTTACTCATTCGACCAACATTTATTAAGCACTTCTAAGAGCTGAGTCTTGTGGTTTCGTAAGCTTTTTCTCCATGACTCCTGACTCCCCTGTTACTCTGCCAATACAGGCAATAAATGTGAGAGCGTGAACTCAACCAACCAACATATGCTAAGATTTCAAAAAGCAGAGGGGAGCTGTCTGTGTGGTTTTAAGCCAGGGCAGTGGACTATATAGGTGAGGCAATGAGCCTTTAACATGTCTTCCTCTTAAAGAAGTAGATGCTTGAGAGAGGGGAGTCAAACAAACGGTGAGCAAGGAGCTAGGAGGAGAGATGGGTGTCATTACTGGCAGAAAGAAGAAGTTTTGCTAAAAAGCTGCATTGCCTGGTGAACAGATTGCCGCAGAAACTACAAGTCAGACCCACCAGAGGGTCCTATTGTCTGCCTGGAGCAATGTCTTTGTAGTTTCTTGAACAGTCAGGTAGTGAATGTCACATTTCATCAGTTAAACACCTGCTCAGATTCTATTTTCCTCCCCCCATTGGAACCTTGCTTCATTCTGCTATGGGCGTTGATGTAATTTGTTTATGAGTTCTCATATACAAGTTGTGTATCCCATACTGTTCAGGATTTAATTACCACCAACTCTGTATTATTGAACAGACTCAGAAGTCCAGGTCAGATTTCAAGCAGATCAGACTCTATTAAAACTCAGAAGGACAGGCTGAGTATCTAATATTCTAAATGCTTGGAACCACAAGTGTTTTCGATTGTGGGCTTCTTAGGATTTTGTAATATTTGCAAAATACCTACTGGTTAGTATGTCTTATTTGAAAACTCCAAATTCTAAACAAGAATTTGCTTTGCTGGTCATGTTGACACTCACAAAGTTTTAGATTTTGGAATATTTTGGATTTCAGATTTTTAAATTAAGGCTACTCAATCTGTAATATTTAATTCTCTGGCTATACCTAGCAGGGAATTTGCTGCATGGAAATTACTCAGAAATACAGATCAAGTCTGTGTGGTGGGAAGCTCTCATCAATAAATATCAGTTTACTTGTCCATGCATTTTAATGCATTCATTTCTGAAGCACATTATGAACATAAACTTTACCAGTGATCAACTCATAGGGAGGTGGACCCACAGTGCCAAACCTGAGCTGTGTTGGGGCTAAGATATAAAACTAGATTCATCAGAATCTAAGCTACATCTTCGTTACACTAGCGCTCTCCCTTCTCAAATTCAAACTCCCCTGAAGAGCTATGCGATGTCTTTAATGCTCAGCTCAAACATCATCTAGGGAGCCACTTACTGACTATCCCATTAAAAGTAGCCCCTCTCATAATGATCAATTTTATAACACCTTTTCAGATTTCTTTCTTTTTTTTTTGCAGTTTTTGGCTGGGGCTGGGTTTAAACCCACCACTGCCAGCATATGGGGCCGGCGCCCTACTCCTTTGAGCCACAGACGCCACCCCTTTTCAGACTTCTTTTACAGAGAAGGTAACCAAAACTGGAACCCTTTGGAGAGTAATATTAATAATCATAGCAGGGAAACAGGCATAGACCCAAACTGTCCCAGATGCACCGGGTTATATAGTAGCCTTCTCCATAAAAATTCTTAGTATCCAAAATCATCAAATTATTTGCAAGTATCTATAAAAAGGACATAAATTACTTTTTAGGGATTGTTTTCATTTATTTGTTCTTTAAATCATGACTCAGTTCCCAGACCATGACTGGTGCATAATAAATGCTTCTTACCTCGTCATTGACTGTATGAGTAATTGCACAGCCCCAGTGGTTTTTCGGGGACGCAGTTACATCATTTCCTGCCTCTGTTTCTTGGCTGTCTTTCCCGAGGTTGGTAGGGTTGCAACTGTTTGCCTCCGTCAGTTCCCCCGACCCTAGCCACTTCACCTACTCATTTTAATCTCCGTTGTGGTTCTGTTGTTTTCTTATTTCTGCCTCGTATTTTTTTCCCATTATAGAAACTTTCATGGATAACCCAGAGCTCTGAAAGTCTGAATTGTATCTAATTGTACACAGAGGAGTTGTGACTATATGTTTTTAAATGGTGTAGGTTCTAGATCCTTGCTTATTTGTTACAAAAGTCCTATATCGTAAAAAATTCCTGTATCATATATATATATATATATAATTATCTGTGCATTTGTATTTCCTCATTTTCTGCAACAAGCATAGTATGTGATGGTGAATAAATATTGATATTTAAAAAATAATAAAGTAGATTTGCATATCTCTAGCGGTATGATAGAAACTAATAAATTAGGTTTAGAAATGTATAGGTCTTCCAATTTTCAAGTATGTTAAAATTGTCAGAAATAAAAAGATACCCGCCACCTTGGGTGCACTGTGATTTAAGGATTTAACCAAAAAGCAAGTGTCACCAGGTTTTGGGTAGATCTTCACTAGCCATAGTTTTCTTCTCCTGGAGAATGTTATAACTCCTCCTGGCTCACTGTTATCTTCTTTACAATGGGCAGCTCCATTTCGCAAGGTCACCAGGTCAGAGTAAGAGGCTGACAGCCTGCCCTGTCAGTCCTGTTCCTTTCCTACCATACCTTGGGATACATAGAGAGAGCCTGTTCTATTATGGGGGATACAAAAAAAGAGTATCCTAATCATCTCATCATTCCCTGAGCCAAACAAAAGTCAAAAGGCTTCGAAGAGCTATGAAGCCAGTTCTATAAAAAGCTTTTACTACTCTAAAGATCAGTTTTATGCTGTGTCTATTGAAGTTTCCCAAGGGAGACTAGCCTGCCAAGTGCTGGGCATGTTCCCAAATACATGCAGATCTACCTTCCAAAGAAGCCTCCCTCACCTGGCTACAAGTAAAAGCACAGTCTGAACGCTGAAGGTTGAAAAGCTTGTACAAATCAAAGTAGGACCAGGGCTCAGTAAGTGACAACGATAAATACATTGTGTGTGTGTGTGTGTGAGATGTTACTCATATAAATAGTTGTTTCAATGATCTAAAAAATCATTTCGTCTGACTTTTCTGTATTTTCAGAAGAGACAACAGAGTCAGAGTTAATCATTTTGCTAGTTATTCCATTTTTACTCTGAGATTCCAGAAGCACATGGTTCTCACAGTCTTGGAGTGTGATAAATGCCTAAGATGCTGCCTTGGTCTAACAGAAATAATGGGACTTGGCAGCCAAAAAGATCTGAACTTTTATCTCAGCACTGTCACATCTTAGCAGGCGACCTTGGGTCAGTTTATATTCTCCCAGTGATATCAGTTTCCTCATCGGAAAAATAAAGGGACCCCAAGTTCAGCTGCTACCAAGTGCTTTTTCAAGCCAGCATTTAAAGGACATTTGCTGGAATCAGTATTCATTCAAGAAGTTCTAAGCCCTGTTCAGGGTCCTGATAAATCAATGTAAGGGAGCGTAACTAATATTATTCTATTGTTTTAAAGTCCTTGGTGAACTGAAGTATGCTCACTTTCTAGCATTTGAAAATGTTCAAAAATTAGACAATACGCCAGACTCAAAGGCCTCCTTCATAATGGCAAAATATAAAATGTTTAATTACAGGGTAATATTTACAATTTTTACTTACAGGTTCCCCTTAATTATACTTTAATACTAGCCAATGTTATCTTCTACCAAAAAGTGTCAGATAACTTGTCTATGGTTTCCACGTGTGCTTCCACATAGATACTTCTGCTAAAAGATTTATGTCTAAAGTCTTTCAATTATATTTTCAAACTAGTAATTAAGTAATATTTTTCCTCAACAAAGGATAATATTAATAATTGTATTCATCATGGCTTCCTCCTAGGATATAAGAAATTGTGGAATCTGAAATACAACAACAAGGAAAAGTAGAAATTAGTCACTTCAGAAGTCAGTACCAACAACCTGCTGATTCCTTAAATTCTTTATGAAATATCAGGAGAAGGACAGCATGCTTCGATGTTAAAATCCTATCTTTAGGAAACCCAAACATATTTAACATGTTTTATTACTTTATGTTTTGCAACTTTCAGCATTACCAATAAAATAAGATCTGGAGCAGGATTTTATTATGAATTAGGAATTAAAAAAACTTGAGAGTCAGTATATAAATTTGAAGAGTTCACAAGTAATGCACCCTCCGAGCTCAGAACAAGGAAAGCATTCATTGGGCACTGGCACCATATACCGAGGGTGATGGGTTCAAACATGGCCCCGGCCAAACTGCAACAAAAAATAGTCAGGCATTGTAGCAGGTGCCTGTAGTCCCAGCTACTCGGGAGACTGAGGCAAGAGAATCACCTAAGCCCAAGAGTTGGAGGTTGCTGTGAGCTGTGATGCCACAGAACTCTACTGAGGGGGGAAAAAGTGAGACTCTGTCCCTAAAAAAAAAAAAGAGAGAAAGAAAAGCATTCATTGGAAACCTGTGGCCAGTATATTCAAGCCCCTAAAAGAGAAAATAATTTAGGCCCATCATACTTTGTCTTGTTGCATTTATCATGATAATGATACTTTATTTTGAAGTAAGTAGTTCTCTTTTTATTAGCCATACATTGTGTTACAAATATTTATATTTGCAAAATAGAGCTATGTTTGACTTGTGGCTTTACCAATCTTGAGCTGTATAATTTGGGCAAGTTAACTTCACTTCTCATAGGCTTACTGACCTCTTCAATAAAACGGAGGTAATGATATACCAGTGTCACAAAGTTTTTGCTAATGATGCAAAATACATGAATTATAAGCTCATGAGTTCAGCACTTGTCAGTGTCTCTATTTTCCTTTCTCATAAAGACATCATTTGGATTGGATGAGGCTTTGTTTTAACTGAATCACATCTTTTCAACATAGGGTCCCATTCTGAGGAAGTAAAGGTCGGGACACCAACACATGAATTTGGAGGAGACAGTTCAGTCCGTACTAGGGTGGTTACAATTTAAGTGTGGTGTTTACAATTTAAGTAAAGTAGTCAGGATAGACTCTCAGAGAATGACATTTGGTAGAAATCTTGAAGCAAGAAAGAGCCATGAAAAATACTATATGGGGAAAAAGATTACAGGCAAGTGGAACAGTCAGAAGTCAGGTTTCACGGCAGACCTGTGTTCAGCCTGTCCAAGAGACAGAAAGGAGAGAAAAAGCAAGGTGAGTATTTGGAAATGAAGGCAGAGAAGCAAAGGGGCAAAGATGATATGAAGCCTTACAGACCGGGTAAGGACCCAAGCAAGTGTTCTGAGTGGAGCAGGGAGGTGCTGCAGGATTTTGAGTAGAGGAACTACAATAAATTGAAGAGCAAATTACATATGGCCCACAAGCCAAATCTAGCCTGTCGCCTGTTTTTTTCTTTTTTTTTTTTTTGCATGGTCCATTAATTGAGAATTTACTCTACATTGTCATGATTGAAAAAAAAGAAAAAACCAAAACACCAAAAGGAGAAGAATATTTCTTGACATTCAAAAATTACATATAGGCTTGGCGCCTGTGGCTCAATGGGCTAAGGCACCAGCCACATACACCTGAGCTGGAGGGTTCGAATCCAGCCCGGGCCTGCCAAACAACAATGATGGCTGCAACCAAAAAATGGCCGGGCGTTGTGACAGATGCCTGTAGTCCCAGCTACATGGGAGGCGGAGGCAAGAGACTTGCTTGAGCCCAGGAATTGGAGGTTGCTGTGAGCTGTGATGCCACTGCACTCTATCCAGGGTGACAGCTTGAGGCTCTGTTTCAAACAAAACAAAACAAAAAAACCAAAAATTACATATAATTGAAATGTCAAGTCTAAAAATAAAGTTATACAGAATACGGCCACGCTTATTCATGTACCTATTTCTTATTGCTGCTTTTGCACTGGAGTGGCAGAGTAAATGTGTAGCAGAAACCATCTGACCCACACCACCTCCAGTATTTACTTTGTCACCCTTCACAGTACAAGTTATCCGGCACCTTCTATGAAGCATGGGGGATAAAAGCAGGTGGGAGGACGGGTGGTTCTGAGCAGGGGAGCAGCAGTGCAGGCTCTGGGAGGAGCAGGAGGGCATTGCTTGTGAAGCAGCGTGGAAAACATGATTGGAAATTGGGGCGGGCAGGGTGGTGAGGGGCTAATGCTTTAGGAAGCCCTGCTAGAAGCAGGCGGCTGCCAGGAACCGACTACCATGGTAAAGCCAAGATCTCAAAATGAAGAGGGCAATAAAAAGGTAGTTTCAAAAGCATCCTCCCAACATTGAGCAAGCTTTCCATATTCTGTGCCAGTGAGGAACCTTCTGTGATCATATAGCAGTTTTCAAACACTTTTAAAAATATCTTGCAGTGCTAGAATACTAGTTAGTATTCTAATTATATACCCTATGCATTACAATAGAGTTCTTTAAATGAAGCAGGCTGAGGTCTCTTACAGTTCAGGCCTTTGGATGTGAAATAGTGAAGATATGAACTCAAAAAAAGACCACCAGCAATCCATAGATTGCTTCAGGGCCTCCCAATCTGGATTTCCAATTTGGTTAATTGGCATTTATCTGTCTAAAGCCAAAATGTTTAACTTGGCCTTTCTTTTTTGTTTTGTTGAATACGTTTGCAATCTATATCTTCAGTCTTAAAAGTAGTACCATAGAAATCTATTAGATTTGCTAGGATATTTGCGCCATGCATTTTTGGGGAATATATATTTTGCAAGATTGATGGGTAAAAAGACATTTAATTAATCTCAATCATATATCTTACTGAAATTTTGCTCCTTCCTTTAAAAATATCCTTTATCTTATAAAACACAATTGGAGTATTAGTTATGTAATCTTATATATTTAAAGAAATGATATTTCACAGATTATTTCCAGAGTTACATAAATTTGCTACATAACATTTATCATTGAGTCCCATCTTTCTAAATACAAGCTATTTAAGTAAGGTGAGAACATAAAACCGTAAAAATACAAGGGGAATAGTATAGACTCAAATCTTATAAATCTAGTCCAAGAAAGGGATTGCATAGCATAAAATAGACCTTGAATACAGAGCTGATTTATTCATATGTGAAAGAGTACAAAGTTCCTTGAGTGACTATATTTCTGGTGCCAGAACCTATCTGATATAACCATTCTGAACTTGTTTTACAGTTGAAGAATAAAATATCTCTGCTGCAAGTAAAAAGGAAAGTAGGGCCTCCTGTTTATCTAGAAATAATCATTCTTTACCAAGAACAGTGAGATAATTGAGTATGTTCATGGGGATTTGCAAGTGAAAAGTCGTCTGTAGGCAAGAGTTAAAGAATGACTTGCCCAGATTGTGATTTGACTTTGGAAATGTCACTCTCAAGTTTATCTTGAGATAATCAGTTTATGGAGGTAACAAAATTCATTTCATGTTTTCTTTCCTTATTTAGGAATATTATCAGGATCTTTTTTAAAGGAAAGGGAGGCAGTTCTTATGATACTTGGAATATTCCCTAACCCCGAGAAGTAAGGTACAAAAGTCTCACAAATGTTGACAATGAAAACAGCAGGTGAAGACAGCCACAGTCTAGAAACGGGAAAAAGTGATGCTCTATCTCATTTCTATCATTTTTCAGAGAAACTTCAGGCTCCAGGAGGCCAAGTTCTTAGAGTGCCGTGAAGCTCACTAGGTCTCAGTATATATTTGTGGTCAGACTAGATTTACTGGACGGTTTGGCGGCCATGCTCAGTTTAAAGTCCCGTTCTCAGGCCAGAATCCCTCTCCCCTTCAGCTAGAATCTGAACCACAGGTTCTCCAAGAGAATGATGCATGTGTTGGCAGGAGTAAGGTGACGTCTCATGATGCTGAGACCTGGCACTAACATGTAGTTGGATCATGTAATAAAGAAGTGGTCCCTACCTGTTTTCTTTCCAACTCTATACATCATCAATGGACATCCTTAGGTAACTACAAATCTCTCCTTGTCACCACAACCCAACTTTCCATTATTTATTTATTTATTTATTTATTTTTTTTGAGACAGAGTCTCATTTTGTCACCCTTGGTAGAGTGCTGTGGTTTCACAGCTCACAGCAACCTCCAATTCCTGGACGTAGGCGATTCTCTTGTCTCAGCCTCCCGAGTAGCTGGAACGACAGGTGCCCACCACAACGCTCGGCTGTTTTTGGCCGGGACCAGGTTTGAACCCGCCACCCTCAATATATGGGGCCGGCACCTTACCCACTGAGCCACAGGCGTGGCCTCCAACTCTCCATTTTTAACAAGAGAACTGGTATGAGGCTCAGTCTTCAACAAAGCAAGGTGATAAATCTGAATCTTGAGGAATTATGAAGATTTTGTTTATAAGGTATTTTGTAGGCTTCTTCTAATATTTTTATGAGAATTAAATATTTCATTTAAAATTATTTGGCTAAAACTCATTTTAAAAAGTATCAATGCACAAGTTACTCAGATATGGTGAAATCCATTAAAGAGCAGGAGAAATGCAATTACTGCATAATCATGAATGTGATCCACAGATGGTTGGTATATGGACACATTCCTCTAGCTGATGCTAAGGCTGCTATATCTGGAGATGAAAGTGGTGCACTGTAAGGTGAAAACTCCTTGAATAAGAACAAGGAGACAATTTCTGCTTCTTGATTTGTTGGGTAAGAACACTCAATGCAGACTGCATTTGTCAAAGTTGCAATGAGGGAGATTACAGTTAGAAAGGCTGGTTATACTGCAGTTCACACTTTCCAAGATAATTAACAAAAATGAAAACATGGATGTCTTCAAAATGTAATATTCAAACCAATTAAGGAACATTACCTACTCATACACATTACGGGCTAAATTGCCCCAGTAATCAGCAGACACCATGACCCCTTCAAGGTCACTTTCACCCAGAAGTATACATATCAATTTCATCTTCTAGAAAGCTTGTTTATGTTAGATGCTGAGAAAGCCCACATCCATGGTCCTGTATGTAAAGCGGAGATATACATGGGTGATCACACACCCTCACCCTTACACTCCCCACCCCCTTATAAGATCTGGGATCTTCTATATCCATGTGGACAAGTTTCTGGTTATTATCATAAGAAAAGATTTAAACTAGCAAAACTCAATAAATATAGCTATAGCTGTAAGTACCACTTTAACCGTACTGACAAGCCATTAATATTCTCTATTCTAAATTTGACTTGTTAGAATTTTTAATTCTAAAGTGGTTAAAAGATTAAATCTGCTGATAAGACATAAGTTACCTTCATTTCTGTTTTCAAACACGTCATGCAAGGCGTGAAAACCTGTTCTGGTTTCTTTGAGCCTTAAAATCAATTGAGATTTCTAAAAATGTATCTAGAAATTTATGCACAATTTTTTAGTTACCTGCTGATAAAATTTTATCTAGTTCTTCAGTAACAATGACTATATTTCAGTCCAATAAAAGTAATGGGACAAGTAGTTGTTACTGTTTATTACTTACGCTGAAATCAGCTGTTAAAAAAATAAACGCTGTTGGCTCAACACCCGTAGCACAGTGGTTATGGCACCAGCCACATAACCACTGGCGGGTTCGAACCCTGCCTGGGCCAGCTAAGCAACAAAGACAACTTCAACAAAAAAATAGCTGGGCATTGTGGTGGGCACCTATAGTCCCAGTTACTTGGGAGGCTGAGGCAAGAGAATCACTTAAGCCCAAGAGTTTGAGGTTGCCATGAGCTGTGATGCCACAGCACCCTACCAAGTTTGACATGGTGAAGACTCTGTCTCAAAACAAAACAAAACAAAACACTGTTTAAAGTTGGTATTTAGTTGGAGTAGCCCAAGTACTTGTTTATTGCCCACCACAATCATCTAGTTCAAGCATGTATAATACATTAGCATTGTTGACTCAAAAGCAGAATGATAACTTCACAGACAATAAATTGGGTGACACTTCCCTCCGCCCTACTTGTTTCCGTATTTATTTTTTAAAATGGTATAAGCTAAACTGTTAGAAAGCAGAATTTGAAATAAAGTCCAATATTGGTATGTTAGGTAGAGGGTTTATATTTTAAATCTTCTATTTTAAAATAAAATTACCATTCACGTTGCAATCTGTGAAAATTAACTTTCTGCCATCATAATTAAGCTCTAAATTTTATTTATTTTTTCATTAAAATCAATACTGTCACCATGATCATGCAATCAAGATTAAGCTATTTAGTGCTATTTAGCACATCTTGATCAGCTAAGAGAAACGTATGTAAATAAAATAATGTGGAGAAACATACACCTTTGCGTTAGCTTGAGTGCATGTTCTTAATTACGTTGTGGCCATAGGCAGGTAATTCATAAACTCTCGGGTTTCTTGCCTCATAGAGTTGTTTTATTTGTGAAAAGCATGTTGTAACTTGACGATGCTGTGTAAGCCTACCTGGGTAATGAAGCCTACCTGGTGGCATTCACTCCTTCGTGGGACCTGCGCCCCAGTTACACCAGGATGATCTGTGTCATCAGTAGACTATGGCAGACAAAAGTCACTTCCAAGGTTACATTACGAAAGACACTGCTGATTTTATTCCAGGCACTCTCTCTGTACCTACTTGGTCACTCACTCTGGGTGAGCTACTGGCCTTATCCCCAGGGCTGTCTATGAAGAAACCCACATGGGAAGAAAGTGAGCCCTCCCAGCACTGAGAGTATTGTGAATGAGCCATCTTCAAAGCCAGTCTTCCAGGGCTGTCAAACCTTCCTATGCCTGCAGCTTTGGACTTAGCTGCAACCTCAGAGAGACCTGGACCAAAAGCACCCAGCTAAGCTACTTCCAAAGTCCTGACCAACAGGAACTGTGAGACGAATGTTTGCTCCTGTAATTCACCCAGCTTGTGGGGAATTTGTTACACACCAATAGATGAATCGGACATTATTATTAACCCAGAAGTCACCGGGCACTCCCTCTCTACTCCTTGTAAGAATTTTGTGATACATCTGTGTTATTGGAACTTGTTCAGACAAAGATTTAAAACACCCACAGCAATCAATAAAAATGCTTGGCCAATGAAAAATATGTGAAAACACATTTAGAATACCCTGATCTCTTGTTTCCTTTGTTTTGAGTAATGACCGTATTATAATCAGAGGGTGATTACATCAATGAAGGCCCCAACAGCTCTAGGAATGGGGTTTATTATCCAACCATACAAAAGGGAATCAAAATTAATGGAGGTCAGGGAATTTTCTCATGATTACATCGCAGGCATGTTATGGAGGCAGGTCCTTGAAAAATATATGACTTGGTATAAAATCCCTCTTCTGTACATGAAGTCAGCATCCATCATGTTCTAAAAGGAGGTCTATCAAGGGCTCCACATTCCTGCCGCGGCCCTAGTACATACTGGAATATTTTATTTACTTCAAAAATCAGGACAAGGCTCCAAGGGAATGTGTTTACTTGAAGTTAGACATTTAAGTAAGAGGAGCGTTGCTGGGTATATAATTCTGTTTAGGGGAGTATCTCCCCTTTCTCCTGGGAAACATTGGCCATTTAAAATGAATACTTATTGTGAGAAGCCACCAGGATTTAGTTTTCCTTCAATGTGGGCATCGCAACACAGGTTTCAGACTGGTACTCTTACATCATGACGTTATGAAGGTTTTGAGGCACAGAAAAATCGAGAAACATAAAATCCACTGGATGGAAGCAGACGAAGCCCTCCCAGCAGTACCTGTAAGCAGAGCAAGCAGAGACTTTCACAGTTGAATCGCAACGGACACTGCGGACTGTGTTTCTTGGAAGTGAAATAAAAGACCGTAACACAGTCTGTCTCAAAACTTTCATGGTGACCTATGTATGTAGCTCAAAGTATTATCATACCTCTGTTTTCTGAGAGCACATTCTAGCAAAAGGGGCACCATCAATCAGTCATATAGATCCATTAACAGAATGAGAAAAATGATGAATTACATAGCCAAGAGAAAAACTGTGTTCTGCTGACAGTTGAAACGGAGTCAAAGATTCTGAGAGACGAAGATATTTCAGGAAAGATGTCCATGTAGAAAATCACTCTAAGCATGCCAGAGGGTGAGAATTTTCTCTAAATTTACTAGGTCGCTGTTATAATTCTAAAATAGAGCCAGATCACTTTGTAAGAGAAATTATACTAGACATCCATGAAGAAGGAGTCTTCCCTAAACAGAGTGCTGGTTCTAAAAGATCGGCATGGTAGCCATCATGCAGTTCAGAACCTTCTAGATTCCCATTAAAAGTGTTTATTTTATTTTTGTTAAGTCTGACTACATCTAAAGAATGCTTGTTTGCCTTTATAGCTGATCATTCTTGTTAGATTTTTGGAGTTCAGTAAACTCTGTTCATAATTTAATATTTCAGTGACACATTTTTAGGTTTCTAAATCAGTTTTATGAGGCATGAGATAAAAATAAAATCAAAGTCTGTTGAACACTTATGGTGTTCAGCCAACTCTGAATATGACCTGTAGAAACAAAAAGATCTGAGTAAGTCATTTTAAATTCTTTTCTTTTTTAAAAAGAAAGAAGGATTTAACAAGTAGAAAATTTAACAAGTTAGTAATTTTTTTAAATTTCAGATTAATATGAATGTACAGATAAGGTTAAGTTACTGAAATTTTTAAAACTTTGTATCTATATTTCTATGTATCTATTTTAGATTCTGCATACTTGTTAGTTTACTATATAGAGTTAAGAGGTGAAGTTGAAATTTAATATATTGAATATTGGACTAATTTTGTTCTCTAAATTTAACATCAGTGTTGTATTTCAGCATTAGGTTCTATGTTTGACGTGCTGCTTTCTCATCCCATGTCAGGTATGTGTCTTAGTAAACTTAGGAGCAATCTTAAATGAAGATAATGAATTTTTCTACCATTGGGGAGAGAAAAACTAAAATGTTACCAATAATGAGTGTTTTAGACAAAAAACTAACATACCTTTCAGAAGAGATAAATACTATTATGGAAACTTAGAGGGCTTAAAAGGAAGAATTGCCTAAACTAAGATTGTCTTGAATAGTATAATATCTTCTAAAGTATAGATATATTTGACATGTCCTAATAGGTTATGCAATTTACTTTCAAAAAAAAAAAAACTCCATCTTTCCCCAAATGGATGATTTTTTCTACAACATAAAACAGAGAAGGCAGAAGAGAGTTTCCCCAATATGCTTTTCAACCTTCAAGTTTGTGTTTCTGAAAAGTTCCATGAGTAATGGCAAGATTATGGTCACAGAGTAAAAGAAAAAATGGTATAAAATGCAAAAAAAGTGGGCCCTTTTTTACCTCAATTTCTCTCTCAACAAATAGTATAATGGACAGGATTATAGACCCTGGAACGTTGCCTGATTTCGAACCAATATCCAGGTAACTTTGGAAGTAAATCTCTCTGTGTCTCAATTTCCCTACCTACAAAATGGGGATAGTAATAGCCTTTAATCTCACAGAACTATAGTAAGAATTAAATGAGCATGTAGAAAATGTTCCAAAGCTTATTTACTCAGAATTAAGGACCGAGTGGCTGTGAAAGCGGTGCCTGTAGAGATGAGGGCATCAAAGGTTCAGAATGTCCTGACACGATGCAGGTGCTCAAAAAATATAGATTTCTCTCAAAACAAATTTATGTCTCACAAAATAAATTTGTGCATGCATTTGAAAAAATAAAGATTATTTCTAAGTTTGACATTAACATCCGAGTCAAAGCAAAGCAACAGACCTTATAAACTCCTCATCTTCCTCCTCCAGGAATGCTGAGTTTGTCAGGGGAACACACCCTTTGTCACCTGTTAGAGATTAGTAGGCTGAGACAGATTCCCTAATAAAGGCTTATGTTGTTTAGACCGTGAATATGCTTAATATTTTAGATCTCACGCTGCTTAGCTTGAAATCTAATATCTTCTTTAGTCTCATTGGCCTTTGATTACTATTAGATACATTTTATCAGAATAACTGTGTAAATCACATGGCCTTTCACAAATAGTTTCCGATTGTGAAACTATCAAGACCCTTTCTTCTATTCCCATAGAAGACATTGATTTCTGTCTGAAGTGATTTTCTCAGGTTAGTGATAAAGGTTGTCATCCTTTGATTATTTGCCTTACAAGTTACAAAAGTACAGTTGACCCTTCAATATTGCTCATGCTCGGGGCCCTGATCTTCTGTACAGTCAGAAATCTGTCTATAACTTTTGACTTTCCCAAAATTTAACTATTAACAGTCTACTGATTACTGGAAGCTTTACAAATAGCATAAACTGTCTACTCACACATATTTTGTGTGTTACATGTATTATATACTGCATTCCTTTAATAATAATTCATTAATAAAACTCAAATCTTTTTGGTTCTCATTAAAAGTTAGAATAATATATCATAATGATAGAAGAGAGTATATTGAATATTGCTACATCTTCTTGTATCCAACAAAATATAATTTTAGTGAGAGCAATGTAACTTTATATATTTAATTAGTTTTGGAAATCTTGATCATAGCTTTGGTTTATTTCTACATGTCAGGTTAGAACTAAGTTTAAGTTCAGTTATATTGTTGATTTTAATGCTTGAAAAGTTATCACATAGATGTGTGCATGAAATGGAACAAACCCGTCATTTCTCATGATTACTAAAATACAATGTGCATTTTTCCTCTTACTTACACTTTCATACACCAGTTATGAAAAGCCCCATAGTACATTTTGGCTGAAGGTCATTTTTAAAATACAGAATGGAACCGTGATGCCAGATAACATCTTAATACTGTCACACTATTTGGGGCTCGCTTATGTCCAACATGAATATATTATCTTTTCCTTTACCTTCCCTGTGACTGAAGCTGAGGTCCCACCACGGAGTAGAGTCCTCACCTCTGCCATGTCATTTTTCTGGGCATGCATTACTCACGTTCTTCGCATATCAAGGTTGCTTTTCACAAATTATGTATTTCGGCTGTTTTGTGCGAGTTAGTTGGAGTGAGATAATGCTAATTAGTGTGATCTATGGATCAGCCTGACGGGGCACACACAAACTAGAGGACCTTGCAGTGTGCTGAATGTGATCTACTGGGTGTGGTGAGTGACTTCCTGAACCGTCTCTGCCACCATAGCCCCATCAGTCAGGTGCCACTGTGCTTTAGTGACATTTAATAAATGCCTTTAAGGTTTAGCTTACCTTAATTCTCTCATAAGATAAATAAATAGGAGCATTATTCATAACATGTTATATAGTATATTCCTCGCAAAGCTTGACCCACACCCTATTATAAAAAGATAGGGAATAGGATGTGGTAACTGTCATCTTATCTTTTTTCCCAGAAAAAGTCTTCTCTCTGCAGATAGGCAATCATCTTCAATTTGAAATTTTAATACAAAAACAAAATCATGTCTTTTTTTGATTTTTTTTTTTTTTTGAGACCGAGTCTCACTATGTCGTCCTCAGTAGAGTGCTGTGCTGTCACAGCTCACAGCAACCTCAAACTCTTGGGCTTAAGTGATTCTCTTGCCTCGGCCTCGTGAGTAGCTGGGAACTCAGGTGCCCACCTCAATGCCCAGCTATTTTTTTGGTTGCAGCTGTGATTGTTGTTTAGCAGGCCCAAGCAGGGCTTGAACCCACCAGCCCCCCTGTGTGTGGCTGGCACCCTACTCACTGATCTATGGGTGTCGAGCCTGGGCAGATTGTTATTGAGCTGAATCTCACAGCCCTTGTTGCACTCTCCTATCATAACACTGTAGTGTTTGCAATTTCCAGCTTTGTGCCCGGCATCCTCCCTCACATGCCCCAAACCCAATCCTGTGAAGCCAGGGTGGTTAGTGATAACACTGTTTACGTGTGATGCCTGTAATCCCCGCAGAGCATAGGACAGATTTGCACTAGATTGTCTTTGAATTAGTGAACGTGTGAAATCAAGTATAGAGGGGGTTGGAACTGCAGAGAAAAAAATATACTATAGCCATAAGCAAGTGGAAAAAGGAAAATTGGAAAACTAAGTTGAGGGGAGCTGTGGAGTCATAAGCTCCTTCTGGAGCTTTCCTTTTCATGCCGTTCCATTTCTTATCCCGTGTATGAAATTGTTCCGGGCTGACCTTGGCTTTGTCTCTTTCCCTTTTGATTATTTCCTTGGGAGGAAACTAACAAGAGAGTGCAACTCGTTGTTCCAATGATGTGGTCGTCTTGTTTTACCCCCGCAATTCCTGAGATGACGACGATGGTGGTGGTGGGGATGAAGATGGTGATGATGACTTTTTAAAACCTTTTTTAGTAGTTGTCCATTTTTCCTCCTTTTTCATGTTACGCTCCTCTATTTTGTGTCCTCCCCTCCCACCAGGTCAGTGCAGTTTAGAAAGATCTGGAGTTGAGGAAAAGTGAGGAGGAGAAAAAGCCATTCAGTGTGGCTTCTTTCCTCCTTATTAACCAATTCAGCTAAAGTATGTTCTTTAAAAAGATTTGGAAGGATGCCCAGCGGAGTTTCCATCATTGCTTCTTATCTAAATGACAGCTTTGGCATTTTTCATTTAATGTCTATAAAACCACTCTGTGTAAGTACCGTGTGAAACACAGAGATTAGTATGGTTAATTTAATGCAGTAAGCTTAGAGTCTTTATAAGATACCATCTCCTTTTGAACTTTATGTTCAAATCAGTGGAGACCAGAACGGAGTTAACTTTCCTGCTTCATATGTTAAGCAAATAGAAGGGCTGGAAAAAATACAAATACTTTTGCTCTAACACTGGCATAAATCACCCTGATATATGGGAAAGTAGACCTTTCTAATTTGTTTTCTTTTTTCTCATAAACTGTTGGGGAAATTGGATGAACTCTCTCTGTAGACAATGGGTACAGTAATGTGGAAAGATGATCTGTTGCAGTGATGCATTTAGGAAGGCTCTAATGAGGTAAAGACCCAGCTCAATTGATAATATAAAAAATGTTTATTATGGGCAAATACTGTGAGTCTTGTTATCAACCTGTTCTACTGAATCAGACAGAGGCAGTGCTACCTCAATAAGGCATTAAGCCCTCATCTTTAAACAAGTAACAAAGCCGAGACATTCTGATTCTAATTTCATGCATCCCCTTTAGGTACCATCTTATTTCGTTTCCCCAGAAAAAAATTTGTTTGCAAGGGAAGTAAAATTCTTCTATAGGCAGGAGCAATATGTATACATTCAGAGAAATGTTTGCAGCAAAATGGCAGGTACAAAAAATAAATTGGCTTTAGTAAATGATTGCGTTGACTTTAATAAATTTATATTTATTTTCTTGTTATGTTTTTTTTTTGGTTCTAAATATATGTATTTTATTATTCTTCATTACATTATTCCCCCCCCCAACCCCTCCGTGGTAAGACAGAATTGATTTACAGAAAAGAATACAGAAAACACCAAAGCTCCTGGTAGAGGGAGAGATTTCAATTGGGGAGAGAGATGCTCTCTCCGTTCCTCTCCCGGTCTTTCTCTGTCTCCTTCTCTAGGCC
>CAUYRH010101009.1:0-30492 GCA_963574655.1 Perodicticus potto
TGGGAGTGTTTGAAAGCTTTGTCTTCCATGTCAGAAATCCTTTCTTCTGCTTGCTCCATTCTGTTACTGAGGGATTCTACTTTGTTTCTCAGATCTTTAAGGGCTGCAACTTCTTGTCTCAATGTGTCAAAATCTTTGGTAATTTGGTCATTGAATTCCTTGACTTCTTGAGACAATTTTTGAAATGCTCCCAGAAATTCTAATTCCATTTTTTCCTCTATTTTATTGATCTTGTTTGCAATCCAAATTCTGAGTTCAATTTCTGACATCTTAGCCATCTGTTTATTCATAGGATCGTCATTTGTGTCTGCCAAATTGTTCACTGGGGGTGTTGATCTACTCTCGTTGCTCATGTTTCCAGAGCTTTTCCTCTGGTTCCACCCCATATTTATTTTGCACCGTTTGGGTGGGTGAATAGGTAAGGATAAGTTGGGTTGAGGGTTCTAGGAGTAGTGATTGACCAGTCCTTTGCCTGCAAGCTTGGACTGGTGTTTGTACCTTTTCCCCTAGAGTTTTGCCAACCCGTACTTTGCTACTGCCCATGAAACTGGGGCCTTCTTTATGTGGTAGGTTTAAGTGGCTCTCTCTTATTTTCAGCTGGTCTCTGTCTTACCCTAGAGAATTGGTTACTCTGTGTTGGAATCTGATCTGTGGAGAAATATCAGCAGTTAGGTCACCACGCCCCCCACAGACAACAATTGGAAAAGGAAAATCAAACCTTCCCACTACCACATACCCAGTGTACCACGTTGGAAAGTCCTCGGATGATTGGCACAGTTGAAGAGGTCCCAATCAATTGTCCCTGCCAGTACCAACCTCAAATCAAAGAGTTGAAAATTCTCTGGGGACTAGATAGCAGGAGTCTGCTGGCAGCTCTAGTATAACTCACTCCAGGGCTCTGTGAGCTAAGGAGGGCACCCCAGCCAGTAAATTAGTCTAGGAAGGTTGATGCCTCCTTCCCCACCTTGCCCCTCTGTCACACCCAGTCTCTCTGGTAACTGCAGGGCTGTGATCCAGTTCCTGCCAATGAGCAGATGGTCTAGAGTTTTGCACCTGCCTAGGTCACAAGGGGCTCTGTGGCTCCTCAGCCCGTCCAACAGATTTTGTCGGTGTTGGCAGGGGGGAGGTGAGGCCTGACAACCTGGGTACTTGATAGGGGCTGGGCGATTCACTCAGTTCCAGCCCTGTCCCTGATTGATGTTGCTGATAGAACAGAACAAGTTCGCAGAATTTCTGCCCTGTGGAAGAGATGCTGGGCTGCTAATAGTCCTGACTCAGTCTGTGAACTTCAGTCCTTTGTCTCAGCTGTCATCCCTTGAGGGCCAGGTGTGGCTGAACTTTAGCAAAACTTTCTCAGGCAATCCGCGCGCTCTGCCCAGCAGGTCCCGGTACTGCCTCAGGCATATCCTTCACTCCTGAGGCCAAGCCCTCTGCTGCAGGACCACTCTGCCACCAGAGAAGCTGGCCTCCCCTGGCTGCCCAAAGAGAGTGGGAGTGTTTCCTCAAAACATCTCTAGGGGTGTGAGGTCCATAGCCATCGCTCCCACTGCCGCTCGGTGCCTCAGGAGACCGCCTATCCAGTTTGGCCTCCTCTTGGCTCACTTTCTTCTCACCCCTCCAGAGCTGGAAAAACAGCACAGATCAACAACAGTCCGTGCCCTGTCCACACCCCTCGAGAAAATGTCCAAAAATCTGGACTCTGTGGGGGACAGACCTCCAGACCTCAGGGTGAGAGTGGAGGGCAGTGCCGGGAGTTCAAACTTGCAGGTAGAGAATATATACAGTTTTGTACAGTTTTATGCCTGGCAGGAGAGTGCCATGGCACCCTAGTAGGGGAAGGCGGTCTGGTTTTTAGAGGGTTTCTCTCTTGAGTTAGAATGTGAGGACATCTGAACTCTGCTCACTTGTTTTTATGGAGGTATGGAGTATGCTGCGAGCCGATCTCATGAAGGGAGGGGACTCCCATCCACTTGGCGATGTGTTCTGTACCTTTTATTTGTATCCTTGGGTTCGCAGGTCGCTCCAGCAAGGTTGATGTGGTTCTTTGACCTTCTCTTTTGGTTCAGTTCCAAACCATTGGCTTTCATGCTAAATTTCTGTCCTTTAACTCTCCTTCTGGATGGGAGTGTCTGCGGGAAGCTGGCTATAGACCGCAATCTTGGCTCCTCCCCCTTACTTTTCTGATTGATTAGTTTGAGTTCTCTGTAGATTTTAGTTATTAGACCTTTGTCAGAAGCATAACCTGCAAAAATCTTCTCCTATTCTGAAGGTTGTCTGTTTGCTTTACTTACTGCTCTTGGCTGTGCAAAAGCTTTTTAGTTTGATCAGATCCCAGTAATGGATTTTTGGTGTTGCTTCAATTGCCCGGGGTTCCACCTCATAAAATATTCTCCCAGGCCAATTTCCTCAAGTGTTTTCTCTGCACTGTCTTCTAGTATTTTTATAGTTTCATGTCTTAAGTTTAAATCTTGTATCCAATAAGAATCAATTTTTGTTGATGGTAAAAGGTGGGGGTCCAGTTTCAGTCTTCTATAGGTTGTCAGCCAGTTCACACAGCACCATTTGTTGAATAGGGAGTCTTTCTCCCATTGAATATTTTTGATAGACTTGTCAAAGATCAAATTACGATAAGCAGCTGAGTTCATCTCTTGGTTCTCTATTCTGTTCCATAAATCTACCGCTCTGTTTTTGTGTCAGTATCATGCTGTTTTGATCACTATAGATTTATAGTACAGCCTGAAGTCTAGCAATGTGATACCTCTGGATTTGCTCTTATTTCTGAGTAATTTATTTTCTATTCAAGGTTTTCTCTGATTCCATATGAAACAAAGTACTATTTTTCAAGTTCTTTAAAGTATGACAATGGTGCTTTAATAGGGATTGCCTTAAATCTGTAGATTGCTTTGGGTGTATGAACATTTTAACAATGTTGATTCTTCCCAGCCCTGAGCATGGTATGTTTTTCCATTTGGTAACATCTTCAGCTATTTCTTTCTTTCTTTTTTTCTTTTTTTTTTTTTTTTGTTGCAGTTTGACTGGGGCTGGGTTTTAACCCGTCACCCTCAGTACATGGGGCCAGCACCCCACTCAGTGAGCTACAAGCGCCACCCACATCTTCAGCTATTTCTTTTCTCAGAGTTCCATAGTTCTCTTTATAGAAATCTTTCATGTCCTTTGTTAGGTAAACTCCCAGATATTTCATCTTCTTTGGCACTATTGTAAAAGAAATAGAGTCCTTGATTGTTTTTTCAGCTTGACTATTCTTGGTGTATGTAAAAGCTACTGACATGTAAGTATTGATTTTGTATCCTGAGATGCTGCTATATTCCTTGATCACCTCTAAGAGTTTTGAAGTTGAGTCCCTGGGATTTTCCAGGTATAGGATCATGTCATCAGCAAAGAGTGAGAGTTTGAGCTCCTCTGACCCTATTTGGATACCCTTGATCGCCTTCTCTTGTCTGATTGCGATAGCTAAGACTTCCATTTCTATGTTAAATAGCAGTGGAGATGGTAGGCATCCTTGCCTTGTTCCAGATCTGAGTGGAAATGTTTTCAATTTTACACCATTCAATATGATATTGGCTGTGGGTTTGCTGTAAATGGCCTCCATCAGTTTAAGAAATGTCTCTTCTATGCCTATTTTCTTAAGAATTCTGATCATGAAAGGATGATGGATATTATCAAAGGATTTTTCTTCATCAATTGAGAGAATCATATGGTCTTTGTTTTTTATTTTATTGATACGATGTATTATATTTATAGATTTGTGTATGTTGAACCAACCCTGTAACCCTGGAATAAAACCAACTTGATCATGGTGTATAATTTTTTTGATGTGTTGTTGAATCTTGTTTGCTAAGATCTTATTGAATATTTTGGCATCAATATTCATTAATGATATAGGTCTATAATTTTCTTTCTTTGTTGGATCCTTTCCTGGTTTGGGGATCAGGGTGATATTTGCTTCATTCAATGTGTTGGGAAGTATTCCTTCTTTTTCAATGCTTTGGAAAACATTGTATAATATAGGTACTAGTTCCTTTGACAGGTTTGATAGAATTCGGATGTGAAGCCACCTGGTCCTGAATGTTGCTCTTTAGGTAGATTTTGTATTTTTGATGCTATTTCAGTGGTTGATATAGGTCTATTCAAGATTTCTAATTCTTTCTGGTTGAGTCTAGGAAGGTGGTTTGCTTCCAGGTATTGGTCCATTTCCTTCAGATTTTCATATTTCTTTTTTTTTTAATTTTTTTATTTTTACATATACATGTGTTTATTAGGTTTCCACTTTTTGCCTTCACAGAATTAAAAAGGCTTTAAATTTAATAACAATAACAATGTTTAAGATAAGGACTAGAAACAAAAACCTCATAAAGAATCAATGAAGATAAATACATTCATAAAAGAAATCAGATGATTACTGCATCAAAATATTAAGCAATATTAATAATAATAATGCAAAGAAAGTAACATTCACATTGTCAAATAAGAGTATGTCTATTATAGAATGCTCTAACTCTGAGGCTCAGTATGGAGTCATCAGTTAACTTCTTATTTTTTTTTCCAAAGTCTCAAACAATAGACAACTAATATTTATAAATAAAGGATAATTTCAAAAAACAGATCATGCCAAATCTTATAGATGATATAAAAGAAGAAATATTTCAAAATCATTCTACTTAATCTGGATACCCCTGATATTAAAATTGGAGAAAATTTATTGTTATAAAGGGAAATTACAAACATATTTCACTTATAAATGAGGATGTAGTATCCTAAACAACATTTTAACAAGTTAAATTAAAAATTAATGTTTAGTGTGGCACTTGTGGCTCAAAGGAGTAGGGCACTAGCCCCATATGCCAGAGATGGTGGGTTCAAACCCAGCCCTGGCCAAAGAAATCCATTAAAAAAAATTAATATTTAAGTAATGTGCTTTGTTCAAAATTGAAGACAATATATGTGTCACTCTTTTCTTTTCTTTTTTGCTTTTCTTTCCCTCACCCCCTCCCTCCTTCTCTCTCTGTCTGCAAATTTGCATATTTCTGGAAATCGAAATTTTTGTAGTAATCATTGAGGATTTTTTGAATTTCTGAAGTGTCTGTTGTTATTTCTCCTTTGTCATTTCTGATAGATGATATTAGAGATTTTACTTTTCTATTTCTGGTTAGGTTGGCCAAAGGTTTATCAATTTTGTTAATATTATTAAAAAACCAACTTTTTGTTTTGTTGATCTTCTGAATGATTCTTTTGATTTCAATTTCATTTCATTCTACCCTAATTTTGGTTATTTCTTTTCTTTTGATGGGTTTGGGGTTGGAATATTCTTCCTTTTCCACTTGCTTGAGATGATCCATTAAGTTCTTGGCTTCTTCTCTTTCTGTTTTCTTGATGAAGGCTCCCAATGCTATAAATTTCCCTCTTAGGACTGCCTTTGCAGTATATCATAGATTTTGATAATTTGTGTCTTCATTATCATTTAATTCCAAAAATTTGGTGATTTCCTTATTAATCACGTCTTTGACCCAGCTATCGGTCAGCCTAAGATTGTTTAGCTTCCATGACTTTGTTTTGAGTGTGGAGATTCCCATTGCATTTGAGTTCAACTTTTATTCCATGTGGTTCGAGAAGATACAAGGAATAATTTCTAGACAGAGAGGTCAAGATGATGGCCGAGTAGCAGCTTCTGTGCAGCTCGGTGCAGTGAGAGTGGGAAGAGAAGACCCCAGCCATCTCTGGCTGGTAAGTTTCACCCAGGGGGGTTTCCCTTTGGTGATACAGGAAGTCAGTGACACAACAAGGAGCACAGAAGCATTGGAAAACTGGCAAGTGGTAGTGCGTTTGTTCGGTCTAAGGCTACCTGCAGCTGTGACCAGAGCAACGGCGAGATTGCAAGCAGGAAAAGCCTTTCCTGGGGGCTGTTTTGGTTTTTTTGGACTTTGACACTTGATTGAAGTGCCTTGGGAGATCTTGGGCAGGTGTGTGGATGACTTTTGGTGTTGTCTGGGGCCCCAGACTGAGCCACTGAGCTGGACAGGAGCTAATATTGTTCAGCTGTGGGCTGCCGCTGCGTGTTGCAGCACTGGGATCCGCCGGGAGAGCTTGGACCAGTAATCTAGTGACTGAACTGCCCAAAGGTGGGGATTGAGATGCTCAGCAAGTGTGGAGATCCAAGTGTTTGGCAGATTGATAGCCGTGGCCCTCGGGGGCATAAGGGGAGACTGGATTTGGCGCACTGGATAAGCATGCAGCCATGCCAGAGAGATCCCAGGGATAAGTGCTTTCCCTGGAAAGCTTCTGCTTGGCCGAGGTTCATGGTTTGTTGTGTCTTTTGAGTGGGCTGAGGAGTCATTTGGGCTCCCAAGCCTGTAGGGTCTGAGTAATCAGCAGAGGCCTCTAGTCTCCGTCTTATACAGCTGTGTCAACATTGTGATTAACGTCTCATACCTCAGAAGATAAACTGTTGCCCAGTCAGTACTTAGCAAGATATATATACTGTTTGGTTTCTTGGTTGTTGGGTTTTTTTTTTTTTTTTTAATTTCAACATTTTTCATTGACATTTTTTTCTTTTCTTTTTCCCCCCAGCATTCTAGTATAAATATAATCTTCTATTTTTGCCTTCTTCAACAATTAGAATTTCATTTTTCCTACAGTTTTTGTCTGTATTATATTTCCCCCCTAATTTTATCCCATAAGAGTTGTTGCTTGCTTGTTTCAGTTCAATTTATAGTATTTTTGTCTTTCCTCTCTACCTGGTGGAGGTGGGGTATTGTGTCTGAGCTGGCTGGCATAGAGCTGTTGACCTAGAGGGAACCACCCAACCCAGCACCCCCGGAGGTTGGGGGTCTTTAAGGTTGGGCCCTAGTACCCTGCTACACACCTATATTTATCCTGTTTCACTCTTTCAGTGCCTCTCTTCTTTTGTCAATATTTCCTTTTACTCACCCCCTCTTCTCTCTCTCTCTCTCTTTTTTTCTTCCTTAAATCTTTTTTCCCTTCTTTCTCTTCAATCTTTTCATGCTTCTGGTCTCACACCAGAAGGAATCTTTAAAAGTTTAGGCCAGTGCTACAGTAAACTAAGGGTCAAGAAGAAGTGAAAGGAAAATTAGGGTAAGGAAACAGATACAAGAAAGTGCTCAGGAGGAAGAATCAGCACCATGAAATCCCAGGCCAGAGTAGCCCCTTCTAGTGATCGTGAGATAGCTACTGCAGAAGATTCCTCCTATAAAGAAATATTAGAAATGACAGAAGAGGAATTTAAAATACAGATAATGAAAACAATGAAGGAAATTGCTGAGAAAGTGGATAATAACCGAAAGGAAATTCAAAAACAGAATCAAATAAGGTATGACTGATATGAAGACTATAAAAAGGATATAGCACAGCTGAAGGAACTGAAGCAGTCAATTAGGGAACTTAAGGATGCAATAGAAAGAATCAACAACAGATTAGATCATGCAGAAGAAAGAATTTCAGAGGTACAAGATAACTTTCTTGAGATAACTCAGATAGTTAAAGAGGTCAAAAAGAAGAGAGAGAAAGCAGAACGTTCACTGACAGAATTATTTGACTTTATGAAGTGTTAAAACACACAAGTTATAGGTATCCCTGAAGGGGAATAAGGAATGGAAGCCATTCTAAAGAATATTATAAATAAAAATTTCCCAAATATCACCAAAGATTCTGACATACTCGTTTCAGAGGAATATTGGTCCCCTGGTCACTTCAACTCAAATAGAACTTCTCCAAGGCACATTGTGATGAATTTATCTAAAGTCAAGACAAAAGAAAAGATCTTGCAAGCTGCCAGGAGTAAGCACCAACTGACCTACAGGGGCAAGACTATCAGGGTGACCACAGACTTCTCTAATGAAACTTTTCAAGCCAGAAGACAATGGTCATCTATCTTTAACCTACTTAAACAGAACAATTTCCAGCCCAGAATTCTATACCCCATCAAGCTAAGCTTTAAAATTGATGGAGAAATCAAATCTCTTATTGATATGAAAACATTGAGGACATTTATCACAAAAAGACCAGTTTTACAGGAAATATTTCAACCTGACCATCACACTGGACCTTCACCAAAGTAAACACCCAGAAAATATAGGAAAAACCTAGTTTCCCCAATGATGCAAAAGACAAAACTAACCAATGGACTTTCACAAAATAAGATGAGCAGAATGCTACTACACTTATCAATTATCTCAGTAAATGTCAATGGCTTGAATTCCCCACTGAAGAGGCATAGATTGGCTGATTGGAACAAAAAACACAAGCCATATATTTTCTGTCTGCAGGAAACACACCTTACGTCAAAAGACAAATTAAAACTCAGAGTTAAGAATTGGAAGTCAATTTTTCAGGTGAACGGAACTCAGAAGAAAAGAGGGGTTGCAATCTTATTCTGAGATACATGTGGAGTTAAAGCAACTAAAGTCAAAAAAGATAATGATGGTCACTTCATATTGGTTAAGGGAAAAATACAACAAGACATTTCAATTTTAAATATTTATGCACCCAATATAAATGCTCCCAGATTCTTGAAACAGACCTTGTTTAGTCTGAGCAATATGATATCCTATAACACCATACTAACACGGGACTTTAACACCCTTTTGTCAGAGCTGGACAGATCCTCTAAACAGAAATTAAATAAAGATATTAGAGATTTAAATGAGACTATAGAACAACTGTGATTGATAGATGTATATAGAACACTCCATCCCAAAGATATAGAATATACATTCTTCTCATCATCCCATGGAACATTCTCCCAAATTGATCATATCCTAGGACACAAAACAAACCTCAGCAGGATCAAAAGAATTGAAATTCTACCTTGCATCTTTTCAGACCAAAAGGCACTAAAAGTGGAACTCAACTCCAACGAGAATGCCCAACATCACAAACAGGCATGGAAGTTAAAACAACCTTATGCTGAATGACATTTGGGTGCAGAAAAAGCAGTCCTGAGAGGAAAATTTATCACTTTAGAATCCTACATTTGAAAAACAGAAAGTGAGTGTATCAACAAACTCACAAGCCATCTGATGGAATTGGAAAAAGAAGAACAATCTAAGCCTAAACCCAGCAGAAGATAAGAAATATCCAAAATTAAGTCAGAGAGCAATGAAATTGAAAACAAAAGAATCATTCAGAAAATTAATGAAATAAGGAGTTGGTTTTTTGAAAAAATAAACAAAATAGATAAGCCTTTGGAAAATAGGCTTAATAGAAATAAAAAGGTAAAATCTCTAATAAACTCAATCAGAAATGATAAAGGGGGAAATAACAATTGATGCCACAGAAATACAAGAGATTATCTCTGAATACTACCAGAAACTTTATGACCAGAAATTTGACAATGTGAAGGAAATGGATCAATATTTGGAATCACACCCTCTCCCTAGACTTAGCCCAGATGAAATAGATCTCCTGAATAGACCAATTTCAAGCACTGAGATCAAAGAAACAATAAAAAAGTCTCCCAACAAAAAAATTCCCTGGTCCCGATGGCTTCACACCAGAATTTTATCAAACTTTCAAAGAAGAACTTATTTCTATATTACAGAAATTATTCCAAAAAATTGAGGAGGAAGGAATCTTCCCCAATACATTCTATGAAGCAAATATCACCCTGGTACCAAAACCAAGTAAAGACCCAACTAAAAAGGAGAATTTCAGACCAATTTCACTAATGAATATAGATGAAAAAATTCTCAATAAAATCTTGGCCAATAGATTACAGCTTATCATCAAAAAAGTCATCATGATCAAGTAGGTTACATCCTAGAGAATCTATAAATGTCATTCACTGTATCAACAGAAGCAAAAACAAGGACTATATGATCCTCTCAATTTCTCAATGCAGAAAAAGCATTCCATAAAATCCAGCATCCTTTTCTAATTAGAATACTGAGGAGTACAGGTATAGGTGGCACATTTCTTAAACTGATCGAGGCTATGTATGACAAACCCTCAGCTAATATTTTACTGAATGGAGTAAAACTAAAACCTTTTCCTCTTAGAACTGGAACCAGACAAGATTGTCCTCTGTCACCATTGTTATTCAACATAGTGTTGGAAGTTCTAGCCAATACAATTAGACAAGACAAGACAATAAAGGGCATCCAGATGGGTTCAGAGGTCAAACTCTCCCTTTTTGCTGATGATATGATCTTATCCTTAGAGAATCCCAAAGAATCAACTATAAGATTCTTGGAAGTCATCAAAAAATACAGTAATGTCTCAGGATATAAAATCAATGTCCACAAGTCAGTTGCCTTTGTATATGCCAAGAACAGTCAAGATGAGAGGTTAATTAAGGACACAACTCCCTTCACCATAGCCCCAAAGAAAATTAAATACTTAGGAATATACCTAACAAAAGAGGGGAAAGACCTCTATAAAGAAAATTATGAAACCCTAAGAAAGGATATAGCTGAAGAGTTTAACAAATGGAAGAACATACCATGCTCATGGCTGGGAAGAATCAACATTGTTAAAATGTCTATACTTCCCAGAGCAATTTCCGATTCAACACCATCCCTATTAAAATACCAACATCCTTCTTTCAAGACCTGGAAAAACTGATTCTACGCTTTGTATGGAACCAGAAAAAAACCCATATAGCTAAGGCAGTTCTTAGTAATAAAAACAAAGCCCGGGGTATCACCATACCGGATTTTAGGCTATATTACAAGGCCATAGTGGTCAAGACAGCATGATACTGGCACAAACATAGAGACATAGATACTTGGAATCATATAGAAAACCTGGAAATGAAACCAACAACTTACAGCTATCTAATCTTCGATAAACCAAACAAGCGCATTCACTGGGGGAAAGACTCCCTATTCAATAAATGGTGCTGGGAGAATTGGATATCCACATGTAAAAGACTAAAACTGGATGCCCACCTTTCTCCACTCACAATTGATTCAAGATAGATAAAGGACTTAAATTTAATGCATAAGACGCTATAAATCGTCAAAGAAAGAATTGGAGAAACACTGGAAGATATTGGTCTGGGGAAAGACTTTATGAGGAAGACTGCCATGGCAATAGCAACAACTGCAACAGTAAACAAATGGAACTTAATTAAACTGAAAAGCTTCTGTATAGCCAAGGAGACCACAATCACAGCAAATAGACAACCTACCCAACGGGAAAGGATATTTGCTCATTTTGAATCTGATAAAAGTTTAATAAGCAGCATCTATATACAACTTCAATTAATCCACAAGAAAAAAAAAACAACAATCCCATACATAAATGGAGAAGAGAGATGAATAGAACCTTCTCTAAAGATGACAAATGAATGGCCAGTAAACACTTGAGAAAATGCTCATCATCCCTAATTATTAGAGAAATGCAAATTAAAACAACTCTGAGATATCATCTAACTCCAGCAAGAATGGCCTATATCACAAAATCTCAAAACTGCAGCTGTTGGCATGGGTGTGGAGAGAAAGGAACACTTTTACACTGCTGGTGGGACTGCAAAGTAATACAACCTTTTTGGAAGGAAGTACGGAGAAAGCTTAAAGAACTCAATCTGGACATCCCGTTTGATCTTGCAATCCCATTACTGGGCATCTATCCAGAAGAAAAAAAATTAATTATAAACACACTTATACTAGGCTGTTTATCACAGCCCAATTTACAATTGCTAAAATGTGGAAACAGCCTAAATGTCCAACCCAGGAATGGATTGGTAAGCTATGGTACATGTATACCATGGAATATTACTCAGCCATCAAAAAAATGGAGATTTTGCAGTGTTTGTACTAACGTGGATGGAGGTGGAACACATTATTCTTAGTGAAACATCACAGGAATGGAGAAGCATGAATCTTATGTATTCAACTTTGATTTGAGGACAATAAATGACAATTAATGACACAGTGGGGCACGGGGGAAGGAGAGAGCAGACATAGAGAGAAGGAGGGAGGGGGTGAGGGAAAGAAAACAAAAAAAGGAAAGAAAATAGTGACTAATTCTCACATAAATTGGATTCAATTTTAACCAAAGTACAATAATTTCTATACTTTTAAATTTGCTGAGGTTAGACTTGTGTCCTAGGATATGATCTATTTTTGAGGATGACCCATGGGCTGATGAGAAGAATGTATATTCAGTTTTATTAGGTTGAAATGTTCTGTAGAGGTCTATAAAGTCCATTTGTTCTAGGGTCAGGTTTAAGTCTAATATTTCTTTGTTTAGTTTCTTCTTGGAGTATCTATTCAAAACTGTCAAAGGGATGTTAAAATCTCCAACTATTATAGTGCAGGAAGATACCAAGTAGTTCATATCCATTAGGGTCTACTTTATGAATTGAGGATTATTTTGGTAGGATGCATAAATGTTAATTATCGGAATCTCTTTGTGTGAGTTGTTTCCCTTGACAAATATGTAGTGACCTTCCTTATCTTTCTTTATCTTTGTTGGTTGAAAGCCAATTATATCTGTCCCCACTTCCATGTCCCCACTTGCCAGTCTTTGTTCACTGCCTGGCAAGCCTCTTTTGCAGGTTCTGTTGGAGTCAGGGCACTGGGCTTTCCCTCTGGTCTCAGTCCACACACAGCTAACCTCTGCTTGCCAGACCAGTTGGAGTCAGCGGACCATACACTGCCTGCCAGTCTCAGTCCACTGCCTGGCAAGCCTCTGTTCACAGGCTCTGTTAGAGTCAGGGCACCAGACTCCACCTGCAGGCCTCAGTCCTCACCTGGTAAGCCTCTGCTCACCAGCCCCACTGGAGGCAGTGGAGCACACCCTAGCCTTAGGTCTTGGTTCACACCCAGTAAGCCACTGCTCCAGGGTTCTGTTGGAATCAGGGGATCACACCCTTGTTCGCAGGTCACAGTCTAAACCTATCAAGCCTCTGCCCGCAGGCCCAGCAGGGACCAGCCCTGTCTGCCAAACTCAGTCCACACGGGGCAACCACTCTCCTGCTATAGGTGCCGTCAGAGCTGTGGCTTCTGCACCCTGTGCCGCGGGACACAGCCCAAACTGAGGGTCAACACTACCACTGGCCAGGCATAGTCATAAATAGGGGACTGCTCCTCCTCCCGCCAAGTGTTCCTTTCTTCCCAAACCCTTTTTCTTCCCCATCAGACACAGATTCCGTCCTGATGATTGGAAGTCCACAGTATGCCCAGGTCTCTCAGGACAAGACCACTCTATGCTCTGCAGGGGGCAGAACTTCAGACTGCCATGCGAGGGGGAAGGGATGGAGTGGGAGTTTGGACTGGAGGGGGAAAAATATCTGTTCAATTTTATGCCTGGCGGGGTGGTATCTAGGTTCGTAAGTGGGACTTCCCTGGAAAAAGAGACTTGGAGTTTAGCGGCTCTCTCCAGCAAGGTAAAATGAGAGGTCCTTTGTTCCCTGCTCAGTTTGCAGATACCTTGAGGCAGGCCTCCGGCTTGGAGGAGGGGTCTCCCATCCTTTAATCAATAGGATTCGGACCTGTAATTTGTTCTCTTGAATGTTCCTCCTTGGAGTTACAGCTTGCTGAAATTCTTTCTTGGCTCAGCTCCCCATCTTTGGCTGCATTGAGTCTGATTCCATCCAGTTTTTCTTCCTCTACTCAGGAGCCTCTGACAAGGGTTGCTGCCAGTCGACCATCTTCCCAGAATTCCTCCTTTCCTTCAATAATTATTGACCAGTAATTTTCACAAATTTCATTTTGGTCTCATGGATCAAGTGGTTCTAAATAAGTGGTAGACATCTGTTGAACATCTATGATATACATATGCACACACACTCTCATAAGTTTAGTCATATGTATTTTCCAGAATTACTGTGCCATTTTATACTTTAACCAGCTATATGTGAGAGATCCAGGTTATTTGATTCCTTGCCAGCATTTCACATTTTTTATGTTTTTAGGATTTTATCTGTTGTAGTCAGTAGTAAAATTTCATCATGGTTGTGATTTGCATTTTCCCAATAGCAAGTGATATTAGACACCTTTTCATATGGTCATTTGTCTGTTAATGTCATTTGTGTCATTCTGAAATAGAGTTTTTTACTGGTGAATTTTTAGGGTTCTTTACATATTCTAGATAGAAGCCTTTTGTCTGACATGTCAGTTACAAATATTCACTCCCCATCTATAGTTTTTCTTTTTATCTTCTGAACATGGTCCTTAATAAAGCAAAAGTTTTAATCTTGATTGAGTACAATTTGTCTATTTTTTCTCTTCATGGATCACTATGTTGAAGTCATGTTTAGGAACTCTGTGCCTAGCTCATGGTCCTAAAGATTATCTTCTATGTTTTCCTTAAAAGTTTTATTGTTACTAATTTTACATTTAAATCTGTGATTGGTGAGCCATGTTCTGTCAATTTCTGCTCTAGGTTCACTGCCCTACCTCTTCTATCTAGTTGTTCCTAGTACTCTACTTTTTCATAAAGGAATTTTACTGCCACTCAAGGGTGAAGGTCTTTTTTACTGCTCTGGGCTAAGGACCAGATGGCCATTCTGCACTTCTGATTAGTATCATATGTAAACGATGTATTCTAAGCAAATCTTGGACACTTCTGCCTTTGACTAAAGATATTTTGAAATATTGACATAAATATTCTTTCTTATCCTAACAGGCAAAAGTATGGATAAACTTCTTTCTTCCATAGTCTCATAAATGGTCTGACTATCATCAAGGTGTGGGACCAACGCTTGTTATGAGCTCTTTGAAATATTAAACATCATGACTTGAGTAATTCTTCTGTTTCACTCTAAGCTCTAGAGCTCACATTTGCATTTCTCTCCCCACCTTTTCTCTCCATTTACAAATAACAACTACCTTTGAAGATATAATTCAATTGAGATAATTTTTGAAATATCTAAAGTTGATGCCTTTTCTATGCTTTTAAGACTTAAGCAAAGCCTTGGTATGTTGTATGAATATCTATTTACTGATGACAAACCTACTTTTGAGAAGAGAACAATGTTTAAAGTTGCAGATCCTAAGAAGATGTATCCACCTCTCACAATTGTACAAAATTGGACAGTAACTTTGTATGTAAAAATGGACCCAATACTTCAAATTTCCTATCACTGAATTAGTTTTTTCTTTCTTTGGAAATATAAACATTCACCACTGCAGATTAATTTCTGTAATATAAATCACATTGTTTATGTTTTGTATTTTTTTTCATATCATATGTATAAAACATACAGTTTAAATTTACCATTTCTTTTCCATATAATATTTGAGATATATTTGGTTCTTAAGAAGTGCTAAAGCCATACTTAAGTAAATCTTATTTTTTTTTTAAATTTTAGATTAATATGAAGGTACAAATGATTAGGTTACATTGTTTGCATTTCTTTTCTTTTTTTTTTTTTTTGAGACACAGCCTCAAGCTGTCACCCTGGGTAGAGTGCTCTGGCATCACAGCTCACAGCAACCTCCAATTCCTGGGCTCAAGCGAGTCTCTTGCCTCTGCCTCCCAAGTAGCCAGGAATACAGGCACCCGCCACAACACCCAGCCATTTTTTGGTTGCAGCCATCAATGTTGTTTGGCGGGCCTGGGCTGGATTCGAACCCGCCAGCTCAGGTGTACGTGGCTGGCGCCTTAGCCCATTGAGCCACAGGCACCGAGCCCATTGTTTGCATTTCTAAGATAAAGTTCAAGTTGTAGTTGAGCCCATTTTTATGATATTTATTTTTAATAGAATTGTTTAAAGATAATTTGAAATAGTATTTGATGAAAATAAAATTTGCCATTTTTTAAATATAGTAATTAATTGGTAGACTCTAAGGTACATGACTAAAAGTTTATGATTTAAATTTGAAAGTTTGTTGTATTTTTTTGCTTATCTCTGTGATAATCAATACTAAATCAATATCTTTAGTAATATAAACCTATAAGATTGCTTTAATCCATATATTCACTTACGCAAATATCACTAGCCCAAATTTTAAATTACTGAGAACAGAACTGAAACTCAGTATGTCAATGTAAAGGATTCTAAATAACATTTTCTGTTTCAAAACTCATTAAATAATAATTTTCAAGAAAATCTTTCTGGCAGCCTGCAATTCTAATAGACTCTTGAGAATCTTCTTTTCTAATGCTAGCAAATTAGAAATTGTAATGTAAAGACAGAGGAGGCTTAAATATGGGAATATTTTTAAAATTGTAAGTGGTACCACTATAGTTATTGTATTATATGTCAATAAAGGGGAAAATGAACAATATGAAAATCAGTTTAAAAAAATTTGAAAATTTTAGCAGTTATGGGAAATTTAAAGAACAAATAAATACTTTGAAGCTGAGGAGCATAGTGAAATACTTTATAGTTATAATAACTATGTTATTAAAAATATACAATAAGCATTACATTCCGATATATATTTTTAAAAGCTTTGAAACTACTCCGTATGGTACTATGATGGTGTCATCATATGCTTGTCGAACCCCATGGAATGCACAGCACCAGAAGGGAACCCTCACATAAATGAGTATATTTGGGGTGATAACGATGTGTTGATGTAGGTCCATCAATTATAGTAAATGTACTTATGTAATGAGGGATCTTGGCAGTGGGGGAGGCTGTACTTGCATAAGGGTGGGGACATGTAGGAAAATGTTTGTACCTCCTGCTCAATTTTTCTGTGAACTTAAAACTAATCTAAGAAATAAAAGACTATTTAAAAAAAACTGGGCTAGATATCAGAAGGAAGAAGAAAAATAAAATGATGTGTTCTGAAACCTTAGGCCCCAAACCTTAGATGATACATCTAAAAACAAAACAAAACTTTAGCTTTTCAGGCTGAAATATTTTCATTCAAAATGCTGTACTGTTTTACTTAGTTAACATTGGATGAAAACTTGCTTTACGTGTGTCTAACTAAATGACAGGTTGAAGTGGTATGACATGCTATACTCTTGGAGGTTGGGATCATGATTACCTTTACTGGGCTACTAACTGAAAGGCAGGCTTCTAGGATAGTGAAAATACTGTTTTCCTTTGGTCCTGGGGCTGGTCAGATAGATATATTCAGTTTTGAGATAAGCCTTACCTCAAAATCCATACTTGAACAAATTCCTTGTTGGCTCCCTTTGTTTAATCAAATCCCATCAGATGTTTCATAATAAAATAACTTAATGATTTAAATTTTAAATTTATCCAATCCCTAATCATATATAAGAAAAGTAAATAGGTCTTAAATGCATCAGAGCCAAGTTCTAGTTTCATAAGTGAAAAAGAAAGTGCTTAATATTACAAAACATACAAACAACTATTTGGAGGCTCCTCTAGAATTTTCTGGTCATTTCTATAAATTATTTCTTGTAGTTTTAGAAATTAAGTTTCATTATATGGCAGAATTTTTTTCTGTGTAATCCTTTATTTCTAATAACTAGTAGTCTTCATTAAAGATAAAGTATGTATCTTGGGGATTGTAAATTTTCTTCACATTCCTACCATGCTACCGTTGACTAAAGTGATTATCTTTAGGAAAACGCACTGTTTCAAAAGCACATCCTACTATTATATGCACGTGTTAGTTTTTTGATGTATGCTGTTTTTATTATGACTGGAATCACTCATTGGATAGATTTGTACTGGGTCATTGACTCAATTATTGTCACAGAAGTGGCATAATGAAGTCCACATATGTTCATTTATGCCATGTTTATTTTGTTTGCACAGTGGGCAAAGAAAAAAAAGGCCATCAAATTTGTGGTTTTATTCAAAAGCAGAAGTGCCTACATGAATTAATTACACAGGCTCTCAGTGTATCACCCTCTCCCACCAGGTCAGTCTTCAACAGTAGGAAATGAAACTGTTCTTTAGCTCCCTCTGATGGCAGAGCCCTGGCATTTCCAACTCTGATACCCACTGTGTTCACTGGGGCCAAACCGTTGTACAGAAATTGTAGAGCAGTGATGCAGGTAAACCTTTGATATTTTGAGGCGTTGAGTAGGGTTTTGGAGGCTGGAAATAAGAATCTTATTTATTAGAGTATAATTCCTAATTCTAATCATTATTTCAGTGTAAGAGACTGATTTTCCACCCTATAAGCTTTTGTGAAACTCTCAGCAATAAGTTTTCCCTTCACTGCTTGTCAGTTAATAGAATTATTTTTAACTTCTTGTTAAAAATACCTTGTATTTTTACAAGATACCCCTTGTAAGATTTATAGTAAGTGTAGGGTAAAGGCAGGGGCAGGATAGATCAATGTGTTCAGAAGAAGGTATAAAGCAATTGTTAAAAATCTGAATAAATAATGGTAACTTCACATACAATATATTTTTACTATTTTTCTTCATTAGGCTGAATTTTTAATATTTACTAATGAATACTTCAATTTTTATATATGGCATCAAGGTATAATTCAAACAACAATAAAATGTGAATGAATAAATACTGAATTCTGGTGCTTTCCTCTTATACTCCTATGTTTTGTGGCTTTGGAGGAAACCTTTAACTTCTCTGCTCCTATTTAATTACCTATGTAATAAGAGTTAAAACGGCTGATGTCTAAAATATCTTCCAGATCAAAAGTAATCTGAATTTCACAAAATTACGATACTTAGAATAGTATAAATAAAGATAAATAAGTTATAAAGATTTTATTATAAATAAATAGTATAAATGGAAATAATTTATTTAATTTTATTTAACAAATTATTTTTATTAATAATAACTTAGTAATTTTATTATAAATACTAGTATAAATATAAATAGAGAAACTAGCTTTTTATAATATCATTTTTTCCTGTTAATTGGCATAAGAATATCCGTACAGTAAAGTTTCAGTACTGGGGTAGTTATGTTCTATAAAGTGAGCAAATGCTGAGCCACTACTCCTAGGAGAAATAAAGGTTGATATTTCTGAAGGCCTCTGGCCACAATGTTTTCATCAACACATAACCTTGCTTTATGTGTGTTCCTTTTTAAAGACACTTTGTTTAATATACATCATTGACCTGTTAACATTGAACTCATGGCCAACGTCAGTACAACTCATGCCCAAATGAAGCTTATCTAATATACATATTTTCTCTATAAGGTACTTAACAATTTTCTGACCTTAGGAATACTTGCCAGCAGTTCTTTGCTATGTTTGGAATATACTTTGCTGAAACCAAATCATTTAATACAGAGAAATCGCTAACAAAAACAAGGCAAAAAATTTCACGCTACATTTTAAAAGGAAAAATTTACAAGACTGAAATAAGATCAAAATTTACTGGTGTAATTACGTTCATCTGGACATGTGTTAATATTGTCTCCCTACCAAATTAAAAGAGTTGGCAGTAACAGTAGGCTGTAACTAACTTGGTGTTTGTGAGCCTTCTGTTAATAGCTTTGAGCTTTGTTACTTTAATAGTAAGAACATTCAAAGATTTGACTAAAACTGATACTAAACTTGGAATGTGATAAAATAAAAAGACACAGAAACAATATCATCATGACTTTAAATATTTCATTAAGAAAAGGAAAATATTCTTTTTTTTTTTTTTTTTTACAATGTGCTGGTTTTATATACAATTTGAAATATTTTCATTGAACTGGTTAACATAGCTTTCATGCCATTTTCTTAGTTATTGTGTTCAGACATTTATATTCTACATTTAGTAAGTTTCACCTGTACCCTTCTAAGTTGCACCGTAGGTGTGGACCCACCAATTACTGTCCCTCCACCCATCCTCTCCCCTCCCCACCCCTCCCTTACCTTACCCCTTTCCCCATATTCTTGTGCTGTAGTTGGGTTATAGCTTTCATATGAAAGCTATAAATTAGTTTCATAGTAGGGTTGAGTACATTGGATACTTTTTCTTCCATTCTTGAGATACTTTGCTAAGAAGAATATTTTCCAGCTCCATCCATATAAACATGAAAAAAGTAAAGTCTCCATCTTTCTTTAAGGCTGAATAATATTCCATGATGTACATATACAATTTATTAATCCATTTGTGGGTCAATGGGCACTTGGGCTTTTTCCATGACTTAGCAATTATGAATTTGGCTGCAATAAACGTTCTGATACAGATATCTTTGTTATAATGTGATTTTTGGTCTTCTGGATATATATCTAGTAGAGGAATTATAGGATCTAATGGCAATTCTATTTTTAGATCTTTAAGTATTCTCCAAATATCCTTCCAAAAGGACCACACTGGTCTGCATTCCCACCAGCAACGTAGAAGCATTCCTCTTTCTCCATACCCATGCCAACATCTCTGGTTTTAGGATTTTGTGATGTGGGCTAATCTTACTGGAGTTAGAAGATATCTCAAAGTAGTTTTGATTTGCATTTCTCTGATGATTAAGGACGATGAGCATTTTTTCATGTGTCTGTAGGCCATGTGCCTGACTTCTTTAGAGAAGTTTGTCTTCAGGTCCCTTGCCCCACCCTGAGATGGGATCACTTGTTCTTTTCTTGCTAATATGTTTGAGTTCTCTGTGTATTCTGCTTATCAAACATTTGTCAGAGACATAACCTGCAAATATTTTCTCCCATTCTGTGGGCTGTCTGCTTGCTTTACTAACTGTGTTCTTGGCTGTGCAGAAGCTTTTTAGTTTGAACAGGTCCCAATAGTATATTTTTGATGCTGCTTCAATTGCCTAGTGGTCATCCTCATAAAATATTTGCCCAGCCCAATTCCTTCAAGAGTTTTCTCTGCATTTTCTTCTAGTATTTTTATTGTTTCATGTCTTAAGTTTAAATCTTTAATCCAGTGAGAGTCTATTTTAGTTAAAGGTGAAAATATTCTTAAGGGTGCACAAGACAGCATTGGTTGCAAGGAGCAGGTGGAAGCAAGGAACAGGGTGCCAGGCCTATCGCTCTGGAGAGTGGGTAGCAAGATTCCATCCAGAGGAGGTGCTGGGAGGCAAGCTTCTGGCACATGCTCTGTTGCCCCATTGGTACTTCATTTACAGAATACAAATCTAAAGATAACATTCTTATGAAGTTAGAGATGGCAGCAATAGACTGCTGAACCCCAAACGCAGGGCTCTTGAGAGTATGAGGCCCTTTGTAACTGAGTTCCCATGAAACCATTGCTGAATAATAGGTGTCTAGGTTGTTTCTGAGAAAGTATATACTACTAAATGTACAAATTATCTTTCAACTACTACTTTAAAAAATAATCTACTTGCCTCTGGGGTGGTAGTTTCCATTAGTCATTTGATGGGACAGGGCATTGTTTTTGAGTATGGAGAATGAGGAGCCCAGTTATGTGTCTTTGGTATCCGATTGAGGGCACTTTTGGGACCCTTCAGATTATTTTTCGAAAATTGGGTCTTTAAGACGACTTTGATTCTCCAAGAAGGCTTATCTGTAAATTAATAAGATTATCATAGATATCTCATTATTCAACATGTGTTTATTAATTCATTTATTCTATATATAAATAATATATACATTGATTGTTGGGGATTCATTGAGGGTACAAAGAACCAGGTTACGTTGATTGCATTTGTTAGGTAAAGTTCCTCTTACAATTGTGCTCCACCCCCAAAAGGTGTGTCACACACTGTGACCCTGCCACTTCCCTCTCTCCTTCCCTCTCTCTGGTCTCTCCTTCTCCCACCCACCACCATGCATTAGGTCATTAATTGTCCTCATTGTCTTCATATCAGTATTGAGTACATAGAATTCTTCCTTCTCCATTCTTGTGATGTTGTGATGCTTTACTAAGAATAATGTGTTCCACTTACATCCAAGTTAATACAAAAGATGTAAAGTCCCCTTCCTATTTAATGGCTGAGTAGTGTTCCATGGTATACATACCACAGCTTTTTAATCCATTCCTGGAATGGTGGGCATTTAAGCTGTTTCCATTTTGGCGATTGTAAATTGAGCTGCTATAAACAGTCTAGTGCAAGTGTTCTTATGGTAAAAGGATTTTTTTTTTCTTCTGGTTAGATGCCCAGTAATGGGATTGTGGGATCAAATGGGAGGTCTAGCCTGAGTTGTTATTTGAGAGTTCTCCATACTTCCTTCCAAAAAGGTTGTTATTAGTTTGCAGTCCCACCAGCAGTGTAAAAGTGTTCCCTTCTCTCCACATCCATTCCAGCATCTGCGGAGACCTAGATATCCACATGTAAAAGACTGACATTGGATCCGCACTTTTCTCCACTCACAAAAATTGATTCAAGATGGATAAAAGACCTAAACTTAAGGCATAAAACGATAAAAATTCCCAAAGAGAGCAAGGGAAAAACACTTGAAAATACCGGCCTGGGGAAAGACTATGAAGAAGACTTCATGGCAATTGCAACATCAACAAAAATAAACCAATGGGACTTAAACTGAAAAGTTTCTGTACAGCTACAGAGACAACAACCAAAGCAAATAGACAGCCTACACAATTGGAAAAGATATTTGCATATTTTGACTCAGACAAAAGCTTGATAACTAGGCTCTACAGAGAATTCAAATTAATCAACATGAAAAAAACCAACAATCCCTTATATCAATGGGCAAGAGAGATAAATAGAATTTTATCTAAAGAAGACAGATGAATGGCTAACAAATATGTGAACAAATGCTCATTGTCCCTAATTATTAGAGAAATGCAAATCAAAACCACCCTGAGATATCATCTAACCCCAGTGAGAATGGCTCACATCACAAAATCTCAAAACTGCAGATGCTGATGTATATATATTTTTAATTTCAGGTTAATGTGAGATATAAACATCTGGACTATATTTAAGTTTGTTAGATAAAGTTCCTCTTGTAGTCGTATCTCACACCCAAAAAGTGTGCTTTACACCTCTACATTGTGCCCATTAAGTAACAGTGCTCCAAACCCCCAATACTCATATATTTTTTAAGTGCTGATATTACCTGCTAGATATATGATCCCGGAAAAAGACACAATTATATGTTACAGTGAGGTTCCAAATCATTAGTGAAACAAATGTACAATAGATAGGTGTGCTGTACACATTGCCATGAAAAAAAAAAGCAATATTCTACATAATTGAGTAAATGGGGTAATGACTTGAATTTGGCTAGGGTTAGGACTCAGATAAAATGCAATTTTAGTATAAAGAGAGAGAAAGCTCTAGGTAGGTGAGGAGTTAGTGAAAAAAGTATTCCAGGGCCAGGTGTGGTGGCTCGTGCCTGTAACCCAGCACTCTGGAGGCTGAGACAGTAGATCGCTTGAGCTTAGGAGTTCCAGACCAGCCTGAGCAAGTGCGTGACCTCATCTCTAAAGCTAGCCAGTTGTCATGGAAGGCTCTTGTCTACTCAGGAAGCTGAGGCAAGTGAATCATTCAGGCCCAAGAGTTTAAGGTTGCTATTTGCTATGATGCTATGGTATTCTATTAAGGAGGACAAAATAAGACTCTGTCTCAAAAAACAAAACAAACAAAAAAACCCCAAAGAATAAAGTATTTCATGCACAAAACCCACGAAGTTTTATAAAATCATTTGGTGAAAAGGAACTCAAGAGAAAGAGAAAGAGAAGGCCAACTTTATTGTCTTGGACAATGGGGAGAATAGTAAGAAACCATGTTGGAAAGAAGAGAAGGCTCAGACAGCTGGACTGCATTATGGAAATTTGATTCATTCCAAGTTAAAGAGAAAGACACTAAAGGGTTTTAAGCACAAGCATTGCATTGCTTGATTTCCTTTTATTTTTTTAAGAGACAGAGTTTCACTGTGTTGCACTCAGTAGAGTGCTGTAGTGCCATAGCTCACAGCAACCTCCAGCTCTTGGGCTTAGGCAATTCTCTTGCCTCATCCTCTGCCATAAAACCTGGCTACTTTTTTGTTGTAATTTGGCCGGGTCAGGTTTGAACCCACCATCTCGGTATATGGGGATAGCGCCCTACTCACTGAATCACACGTGTCGCCCTGCTTGATTTCCATTTTATAATGTGACTCTGGCCGCTGTGTGAAGACTAGATGAGAAAGGGTAAGTGGGCAGGAAGAGGCTATGGTAACAGTCCAAGCTCATCAAAGTGAGGATGGCAGAATTGAAGTGATTGTTTTAGGAAGCAGATTTTATAGGGCTTAGTGATGTAGCATTTTCAGGTCTGAATAAGGAGGTCTGTAATTTGATCACCTTGGCAGATGTCATGTACTACAATCTTAATGACAAACAGCAGTTTCAAGGCAGGATCCAGAAGTAAGCAAGAATGCAGAGTAGGGCAAAGGTAGTTTGAAATAACTGTTGCCTACCATTTGACCATTAGCTCCACTCTTCCACTCTTTGAAACCCTTTGAATTCTACAAAGCTGTTAAGTGTCAGAGTCTACATAATGCTTTCCTGAACCCTCCCACCCTACCCAGTGCAGACTGGACTATTCCTTCCTCCAAGCACTCACATGCATTCTTTTACCTTAGCTAAGTAAATTATTTCATTATACTTGGTAGTATGTTGACTTGCTTATGTGACTTGGCTAAACCACTGCACAGAGAACTTTGAAAGTGGGGATAAATTTCTGTATCTGTTAGTGACAATCACTAGCTTTGCAGATGGGGATTTTTCATTGCTTTTTATGTCAAATGTTACCTCACAGAATTTAATGTGCCTGTTTTATCAACAGGTATGTGTGTTTTTGTTTCTTTTTGATATTTATTCTATCTTGTTAATTTTTATTGGCTGTATGGCCTTATAAGAATATTATATTTATTATCAATTTTAACTGTATTCAAATCTGAATACTAGGTTCTGGGATATCTTAGTATCAAGGATCAGATCTAAAAAGCAGAATCCACACTTGGCTATTGAATGTATCACAAGAACTAAATTCGATTCAAAATTATATTTTTTGTAATCTTTGTTTCTATTGCCATGGGAATTCTCTCTTTTCCTACTCATTTTATTTAGCAATTGCAACAATTGTCCCTTTAGACCCACCTATGGGTTAAAAAGCCTAAGTTATTATGGAGGGATGTTGCTTCATTCTCTCAAGGCCATTTGAGTAAACTAAGGCCTGGTACCATACATTTGTTCCTAGGCTTGATCCCTTAAATATGTGTTTAATTATTTGGTTGTCTCTGTATTGCCATCTCATACAGTTCTGATGCATGCTCTTCAGCTAAAATTTCTTAACTAGGAGCAAAATTCTGGTACTACCAAAACCCCCCAAAACTCCAGTGATTTCAATAGTTATTCCATCCATATTCTTAGTATACAAAATCTAGAATTGCATGAATCATGTTTATAAAGATACTCCAGACTTTGCCTAACACCAATATCCCAATCAAGGATCTACTCCACATTTTTCATTTACTTAACCATTATTAATGTCCAATTGGTAGTATGTTTAAAAACTCTCTGATAAAGCTTTGCCCTCACCCACTTTGAATTAAACACCTATTCCATGTAGAGGAGAGAAAGCTTGGGTCATTGCTATTTATGTCATAGAAATTCAACTGTTCTTTATTTATAAAGAAAACAGAGGGCTTGACGTGGTTCATTGGAAAAAAGGAGACAAAATGTTCACACTGAATCTTGCCTACATGTCTCTGTTGCTAGAGAAATAAAACCAGTAAGAAGGAAATCACAGGTATGCAGGTGAGAAGAGACACATCCATGGCCAAGAAAGTGGCACTTACGATGGAATGGAAAGCAAGAGACGACGTCAACTCTGCAAACAGAGCACCAGACACAGGTTGCTAATGTCTTTTTGCATAGGTTCAGAATTGTACTTGCCAACTAGGATGAGGATTGTGAGTGACAAAGGTAATGGGGAAAAGGCTAATTGATCTCTCATGGTCATGTTCTTCTTATTCTTGATCATCTACTTTAGGTTTCTATAGAGATAAAAGGAATAAAACATTGACATGAATCTGGCTAGAGTATATTTTTGTGTAAGTCAAAAGGTTGAACTGCAGGAGTACATAATAGGAGCCACACAGTGGGGGTAAAATAAAATAATTCACATAGTATAATAAAAAATAGCTCACTAGAAAATCAGGAAGATAAATTCTATAAAGAGAGAGGTTCCTGAGTATCAGGAAGTCTGGGAAATGCAATATCCAAACCAGGTTCTTCAACTCACTTTGGGAAATTGGAAAAGTCAGCTTCTTGGTGCTCAGGTCCTCAGTTGTAAAATGACATAGGTCAACTAAGTGATATCCAAGGCAGTCCCCATATCTAATATTCAACAAATCAATAGACAGAGAGGTGGGAAAATTGTGTTTTAGGTACTTGTCTTGGGCACTATAAAGCAGAAAATGATACTACTACAAAGTCAGAGATTAATGTTGGAGAGATATTTTCTCAATCTGACAATGATGTAGTTCTTGACTAAGTTATGGAACATTGAAGTGTGGAGTATGAAGAAATAAATATGCTGAATATAGTAAAAATCTTAAAAAGTATTAGCAAGTCATATTAAGTTAATAATAGTCAATATAAGCTAAACAAAGATGAGAACAGATGTGGTCCCAGAAGATTGTCTTTTTTCTATTTTTACAAAATAGTTCCTTTAATTTTTTCTAGATGGTAGTGAGGTAAATAAATAGGGTAGAATACATAATTAATTTTATATAGTTGTAAATAAATGTAATGTATTTAAATAAAAATCACATTTTAAAGAGGTGTATGTTACAATTTTTTTTTCTTTTCTTGAGACAGAGTCTCACCTTGTCGCCCTCAATAGAGTGCTGTAGTGTCACAGCTCACAGCAACTTCAAACTCTTGGGTTCAAGCAATCCTCTTGTCTCAGCCTCCTGAGTAGCTGTGACTACAGGTGCCTGTCACACTGTCTAGCTATTTTTAAAGGCTAGGTCTCACTCTTGCTGAGCCTGGACTGGAACTCCTGAGCTCAAGCTATCCTCCCTGTCTCGGCTTCCCAGAGTGCTAGGATTACAGGCATGAGCCACTGAGCCTGGCTCTCTTACTCACATTTAGATAATTTTTCTGATGAGTTAACACTGATATGAATTTTTTTAAAAAATACATAGACTGTCAATCAGCCTTAGACACACCAGGAGACACACTGTATTTTATTAAAACAATTCATGGACTTAATCATGTATACAATAACTATAATTATGAACATCCAAGGAAAATTAGTGCAAAATGTCTTAATTAACTCTGTGTAATACAATTTTATTTACAGATTGAATTCTTTTAGAGCTTTAGATTAGTATATTTAACTTCACTCTCATGTAATAAATATTTAGCACATTTCTTTGGGTAGGACATTGTACTATTAATGGACATTTTTTGAGAAATGTAGTAGTATGTTTAAAAACTCTCTGGAAGATAGCACATAAATTTTGTTATTTTTTTGAGCTGCAAAAATTGTCTCTTGCTTACCAGTTTAGAATACTTATGGATTTTATATTTACATATTTATAGGTATTAACTGAGCAAAATCACTTTGATTTTGTTTGGTGATTTATTTTCACATTTTTAAACCTAAGTTGAATACCTTTCCCAGTGGCATTCTTTACTCAGAGCTATGATATGAATATTGTGTTTGCCTTAGCCCTGATCTTGTTTTCTTTAGGAAAACTCTGATTCATATTAGCAGCATATTACCAGAGTTACACAGATATTAAAGTTTGAGCCTTGGGACACAAGAGGAGAAATTTCACATTCTTGTTACTACTCTTGTCACGAGATATTGTTGTTTGGTTATGGTATTCCCTCTAAGGAAGCCTCTAAGAAAAACATCATTTATCTTAGTTAGCTATGAGTAGACTACAGAAATCCGTTCTTCATTTTTTAAAATGAGTTTTTCAGAAATATCCACAAATCAAAAACTCTGTTTGGTTTGCTTTTTTTTTTTTTACATAAGTGAATAAGGAAGAAGAAAATTTAAAACTCTAAAATCTTTATTTTTATTTTTTTAAAATGGTAAAATAGGACAATATGAATCCTCAGCTAGTCCTGTGGTGTTTCTATCAGGAGTGAAATCCCCCTGAATTTTATAAGATATGTTCAGTTGGAATGAAAGAAAACTGAATTTCTTAACTCTAGGTGGTAGCTTACTAGCTTATTAGCACAGTTTTGTTACCATACAAATACCATCCTCTCACTTGGTTCCACTCTCACATTCACACCTCCTACAATAGAACCCATGTCTCTTCATTCTCTGTGTTCTGAGTGAAATGAGGGAAAAGCAGTCTTTACTTAACAACATCTGATTTTTTGCTCTTTTTTTCCTGAGTGAATAGATTTAGAAATCCCTAAAAATGGAGGCTTTTTTATACTACTGTTTGTTTATTTAGCAAACATGTTCTTTCTAATTCTTCAAATTCATCTGAAATGATTATTTGACAGATAATTGTTGCATAGAATAACTTTTATTATGAATACTTCTAAGAATTCATGCTAATAATTAGCCTCATATCACAAAAGTAAGTTTCTCATAAACTGTTATAATCTAGAATTCAGGGAGGAGATGATTTTTTATAATCACTTTTCTTGTGAGTTTTTTTCCTATAAGGATTATTTTAATATGACCTTCTGACTTTTCAAAATCAAACATTGTCTGCTTGGGTTTAAATATTTAGTATGCTTTATATGTCCTAGGAAAAATAGAAGAGATTTTTTTTCCCTTGCTGGTGGTATGTACATTAATATTTCAAAGCTCTAAGTACTGCAGATTGATCACCAGAGCACTAATTTATTCACCCTCTGCATGCAAATATAAAACTTCTCTCTCACTCGTATTATTTCTGGATTTTAAATGTGTTTACAATGTTTTAGAACTTTAAGAATAGTTTTTGAACTTTTTAAACGTCACGTATATCAGCAAGCAAAATAAAAGCCATTAGAAAATTACAGCAGGATTGAAATTTCAAGACAGTAATATAAGGTAATTCTCTCATGATACACGAAAGAAGGTATCCAATTATTTTCAGAAACCTGCCTTACAGATCAGGAACCATCACGTAGTTACTTAAAGGTCTTTAATTGTGAAAGCAACTATGAAAATGATTCACTACTATTACCCATGATCAATTCTCAGATTATTTTCAAGTTGAAAGAAGCCCAAAATTACATAAAGTAATTTTTAAGGGGTTACATGGAATGATCATTTTGATAATTGTGTATTTATTTTACCATACTAGAATAATATGATATATAAAAACATAACTTTGGCTGATGTCGTTTAGAATAAATAAAGCTTAAAATAATTCATTGTAAAGAAGCCAACTCAAAGAAAATAATAAGGAAAAAAAATAGGCTACATTTTGGGAGCTTGACTATGGCAGCCACCCTGAAGTTGGTACGTGACTGTATGAGACACAGCAGCCCCTTCCTTTCTGTAGGTATTGCTTGATTGTAAGGAGACAAGATTTCTCCAAGAATTCTTTGAACAAGGAACCTTTTTGGGGGGAATACACACCTGATTAGGATAGAGATCAGAATTTTAAATAAGAAAAGCACTTGAGAGTTGCTGAAGGCAGCAACCTTAAAGGATGGTCTCTCTTTCTCTCCCATGTGGGGGTCTGCTGTCTCCCGTTCTCTGTCTGATCCACAAAATTTCATCTTTGTTCGTTCTTAAAACTTCAATTTTTTCTGTAAATAACTTATTTCCTATGATATTTCCTATTCATGTTTTCAAAAGTTATTTTGTAGACCTCACCCTCTACTTTGGGATGGCCTCCTTGAGAGCTTAGTACCCTCCTTGGGATATAATCGCTTATGGCCAAAGTGCTGAAGGGATGCCAGATCTACACAGAGCTGTGATAAGGGTCCGTTTATTTAGACAGACTCTGAGCTGAAGGTGACAGTTTGATGTCATCTCTAGTACATCATTAATGTCATATATAAGGAAACTTAGACCTGATAATGATCATATAGCAAATAAGTACAGACTAAGACTAGAGCCCAGATTTGATTAGGTTCATTAATAATCAAAGATTATCCCAATTTATACAGAAATATAATTACAGATAAGCAGCATATGGATATTATTAAGTGACTAAACATGATTTAAACATAGAAAGTTTTTTCACTTTAGAAAACTAATACATGAAATTGACCCCATTTAAAGTGGAGGGGCAGTTAAAGGACTATAGAAAGGAAGGAGTTTAGACTATAGAATGGTCTTAAAGTGTTTAAGATTTAATGTCTGAATCCACTGAATTACTTTGACTCTTTTTCATTTCTCTTTCAGGAGCCCAGTACTATCATGATATGTCCTGGGCTAGGGTTCCCTTTTCTTCACTCCTATCCTATCAGATTTTAGATATATTTTCTTCAATAGAACACATTTCTCTCAGAAAATTTTTCTTTCTTTCTTTTTTTTTTTTTTTTTTAATAATATTGTCAATTCACCATTAACCTTTCTTGGGTTAGATTTCTTCCAAGGGAGAATCTCTAGCACTGTATTTCTACCACTGTTCTCCCAGACCTCTATATTTGCATCTCTTTGGTTTTCTATCCTAATGTTGCCATAATATATTTTTGCCCTTATCTGTTCCTAATCATGTTTCTAATTACTTAAAAAATTTTATATGAATGTTGCACTATCACCTCATCTCAATGCATTTGAAAATTAAAGCATCATTTTCCCCACCCTCTAACAAGGATCTTTCC
>CAUYRH010101011.1:0-12986 GCA_963574655.1 Perodicticus potto
GCCTGTGGCTCAACGGGCTAAGGCGCCAGCCATGTACACCTGAGCTGGCGGGTTCGAATCCAGCCCAGGCCCGCCAAACAACAATGACGGCTGCAACCAAAAAATGGCCGGGCGTTGTGGCGGGTGCCTGTAGTCCTAGCTACTTGGGAGGCAGAGGCAGGAGACTCGCTTGAGCCCAGTATTTGGAGGTTGCTGTGAGCTGTGATGCCACAGCACTCTATCCAGGGTGACAGCTTGAAGCTCTGTCTAAAAAAAAAAAAAAGAAAGAAAAGAAGAAGAAGACTGCTTCTAACAAAAAGGCCATGTGATGATAAGTGGGGTAGAGAGAGATGTTCATGTTTAAATTTATTTACAATTTTCTTCTCTCTAAAGCAGTGGTTCTCAACCTTCCTAATGCCGCGAAACTTTAATACAGTCCAAAGGGGTCGCAACCCATAGGTTAAGAAATGCTGCTCTAAAGTGTTGAATCTGGTCAGGCCTTTTGGCCACAAGGAACCTACCCTGAGTCACTGTCAAAGTCTTCTCAAGAAATGGAAGTTGCCAGGAGGGCTATTTCACCTCCAGCTCCTACGGGAGTCCCATGAACACAGGGAAAGAAATCAGGAATGTGAGAATACTGGGACGGAGGTGTAAATTTAGACAAACTCCCTCTCTGTCTAGCCAGAGTCTGTGTTTTATCTGTCCCAGCTCAGAAAAGCTAACTTGAACTCTAGAATCCTGAGGAGGCAAGAAAGAAAAGGAGATAATTTTATTGAGCATCCACTGTATGCCAAGCACTTTACATAATTTATCCCACTGATTCTCAAGGGGAGAAAGAAAAGGAGCTAATTTTATTGAGAATATACTGTATGCCAAGCATTTTACATAATTTATCCCACTGATATTACCTTGATTGAATAGATGAAGTTCAAAAATTTACCTAAAGTCATGCCCCTGAGAGGCAAAACTAGGATTTAAACTAATCTTCCTATGCTTAAGCCTATGATCTTTTCGCCCACGATGTGCTGTTACCTGTGGTTACTAGTATATAGAGAAGAAGGGGGAAGCATCCTTTTAAGTTAGAATCTCGGCGGGGGAGGGGTGGGGAGAGGAGAGCACCTATAGCTCAAGCGGCTAAGGTGCTAGCCACATACACCAGAGCAGACAGGTTCGCATCCAGCCCAAGCCTGCCAAACAGTGACAACTACAACCAAAAAACAGCCGGGCATAGTGGGAGGCACCTGTAGTCCCAGCTACTAAGGAGGCTGAGGCAAGAGAATTGCTTAAGCCCAGGAGTTTGAGGTTGCTGTGAGCTGTGACACCACAGCACTCCACCTAGGGCAATAGCTTGAGGCTTTGTCTCAAAAATAAATAAATACATACATACATAAAAATAAAAGTTGGAATCTCAGCTCGGCGCCCATAGCTCAGAGGTTAGGGTGCTGGCCATATGCACTGGGGCTGGTGGGTTCAAACATGGCCAGGGCCTGCTAAACAACAATGACAACTGCAACAAAAAAACAGCTGGGTGTTGTGGCGGGCGCCTGTAATCCCAGCTACTGGGAGGCTGAGTCAAGAGAATCCCTTACGCCCAAGAGTTTGAGGTTGATGTGAGCTGTGACGCCACAGCACTCTACTGAGGACAACATAGTGAAACACTGTCTCAAAAAAAAAAAACTTGTACTCTCGTTTGTAAATATTACAGATTTTCATCAGGCTTTGGGCCCGCAGCGGTCTGTGACATTCTAAAGCAGTTCCTACTGTAGGGTTTGAACCCCAGCTATCCCTACCGTGTCTGGATTTACATTCTATGATTGAGTCTTCAGTCTTCAGCACTTTGAAGTGCTTTAAACTCAGCACTTACTTACAATGTCAGCAGCCTGCGTTATACCCTGGGCCAATGAGTTCTGTATCACCTGCTTGAAAAGGAGTACTTGTTTTATTCATCTTACCATGGCTTTCTCTAAGTTTCAAGGAAATACTTGTTAGTATTCCAAATGTATTCCAAAAGGTTCTCCTTGTCTGAGATGTGCATGGTCTCTTAAATTTCAAGCATATTCTCTCTTTGACCTTCCAGACCTGAAGTTCCCTCCTTCTTGTCTGGCCTCCCTGATTCTCCCAGCTCATCTAAATGCCACCGCTGGTCCCTTTCAGTATGGCTCTTTGTGCCAATAATGTCTCAGGACAGCCTCCCTACTGTGGTATTTAAGGGAGCCTCCAGTTAATAAGAAGCTCGTGTCAAATTCAGTGATTTGTTGAGGGCCAGCTGGGCACACAGTTTTAATAAAAAGCCTTCTATTCCCCCTCTGTTCCTTGAGGTAATCAGAAAAGAGAGCTCCAACAGGGCCTTTCTTCCCCAAAGCCTTGGTCACTCTTTATAGCTTGTGGGGAGGAGGAGGGAGGCCACACCCGGACGCTCAGTGAGGTCCTTTGGAGCCCAGGGACTTCCACACCCGGCCCAGCAGATGGGGTCAAATCCTATATGCCCCAAGGCATCAGCTCCACCTTGAGTACTGGAAACTGGGAAGGCTCAGGGACTGCTGAACATCAAGAAAGAACTGATCGTGTTTCTGCTCAATCCTGTGACAGAGTCTTCTCCTATGCCCAGCTATGAGACGAACAAGCAAGTGTGGGGTGATTCTGCTTCTCCTCTGGGCAGGGGCTTGGGTGTCCTCTCACCAAGCTCGGAGAGTCCCCTCTCATCTGAGCTGTCCCCAGTCTATCCCTATCAGGGGCTGAGTCCTCATGCTCAGCTGGACACCCCAAGGGGGTAATAGACCTTCCCCTGACACCTGAGTTTAGGGAAGATGCCCTAAAGATGTCTTTCTGGTCTGGGAGTGTGTGTTCTGGTTCCCCAGAACTCTATCATCAACCTCTTTCCAATACCAACAAATCTAAATGAAATGTGGGAAATCCTGGTGGTGCTGGTTTAGTGGTGTCCTCTCCAAATTCGTATGTTAAAGCCTTAGCCCCAGAACCTTATTTGGCCTTATTTGGAAATAGGGTCATTACAGATGCAGTGAAGATGAGGTCATGCTGGAGTAGGGAGGGCTCTGATCAACATGACTGCTGTCCTTGTAAAAGGGGACATTTGGACCAGGACCCACACACAGGGAGGACACCATGTGAAGATGGAGCAGGCATGCAGATGATGCAGCTACAAGCCAAGGGTTGCCCGGCAACCTCCAGATCAGGGGAGCCTGGGACAGATCCTCCCTCACAGCCCTCAGAGGGAACCAACCCTGCCCAAACCTTGATCTTGGACCTCCAGTCTCCAGAACTGGGGGACAATCCATTTGTTATTTAAGCCGCCCAGATTGTGGTAGTTTGTTACAGCAGCCCTAACACACTAACATACCTGGGTTAAACCATTGTCTCAACTCCAGAACTTCTCAGAGCCTTTACTATAAATTAAATTGTGTGCAATGGTTTTCAGGTTTGGTGTGAGGATACTTGTTTCCACTGGGCATCTGGCAGAGACTGTATATATAGGAATACACACTATTCTGGCTTCATCAAACGTACCTATTAGAAAGAGAAGATGCTGTTTTCAAATTGCAGCCTGAGACTCAAGTCATGAGTCCTGGCACCCAAATAGTTTATCTTCTCTGTGCCTCAGTTTCCACATCTGGATAGCCAGAACAGGTGGTTTACTCAGAGCCCGGCCTAGCCTGTGGTGTGGGTGTTCTGAAAATATCTGGGGAACACTTTTGGGGTTGTTTTCAGGAATGGTCCTAGAAATGATGCTGGGAGGGCTAGTGGTAGAGCTGGAGTCCCCTGACAGTTCTGCCATGGAGCCGGGAACACACACAGGGACCATGGGGTGGGAGAAAGCAGACCCCACTGGTCTTCATGAGTCCAGTAACAGCAGTGTGAGCCTGGCCCCTTTCTGAGAGGCTGCTGGGACAGCCTAAGACAGGAGTAAAGCAGGTCACATGGTTGGGAGGGCTGGCTGAGGGAGGTCAACCTCAGGCACAGCCCCCCTCATCCCAGCAGCCGAGCAGCTCACTCTCCACCTGGGCTGTCCGTGGTCTGCACTGCCCACAGCTCCCAGACGGAAACTGCAGCTGCCGTGAACTCTAGGAAGGGGCCGGGGCAGGCAGCATGGAAAATGGTGGCTGTGAGCTGAAAATAAAACACACCCAGAGCCAGGGAGTGTCACTTCCTAATTCCTACCTCAGGATGGATCTGGCAGATAAGGGGGCGGAGTAGGAGATGAGGGCAAGGGGGTGAGGGACACTAATTGTTCTGCTGCGAAGACCCCGCCTCCAAAAGCACCCAACTGCACCAAGACACTCGCCTGGGCTGTGACAGTCACAGCAGCTCACACCCAGAGGAAGAGCGGGGAGACAGGGCTTGGTAGCTGCTGTTCCTGGGAGATGAATGCTGTGACTCAGTTAGTCATCCCCACCCCCAAAGCCCTCTGAAGGGACTCGGGGAGCATCAAAGGCAGCAGTTCTGCAGACAGGCGTGGTGGTGAAGGGGGCTGAGGAAATTAAGGCCAGAGAGACAGGGGATGGCTTGGCTGCTGGGTTTTGAAAGTCCAGGAAGGATTTCGAGGCTTACTCTGAGGGCTATGGGGAAGTGAAGGTTTTGGGGATCCAGAAAGTGATCAGGACAGGAAGCTCTGACGCGCCTCCCTGAGAACTAGCCAGGGTGGCACAGAAATCACCATAAACCAGGAGCCAAAGGGGCTGACAGGTGGGGAAAATGGTCCTGTGCCCACAGTTAGAACAGCTAGATTTAAAAGGAGTGACAATGCCAAGTGTGGTGGAGAATATGGGGCAACTGGCTGGGTGTGGCGGCTCACGCCTGTAATCCCAGCACTCTGGGAGGCCGAGGCGGGTGGATTGCTTGAGCTCAGGAGTTTGAGACCAGCCTGAGCAAGAGTGAGACCCTGTCTCTGTCAAAAATAGAAAAAATAGCCAGGCATTGTGATTGGCGCCTATAGGCCCAGCTACTCAGGAGGTTGAGACAAGAGGATCGCTTGAATCCAGGAGTTTGAGTTTGCTGTGAGGTATGACGACACCACGGCACTCTGGCCAGGGTGAGACTGTGAAACTACTCTGTCTCTCAAAAAAAAGAACATGGGTAAACTCAGTCGGAGTTGTTTGTACCATAACTGTCATACACTGCTGGTAGGAGCCCCTCTGCTGAGAGGACATGGAAGGAAGGGGCGAGCATGTCCTGCTTTTGTTTCTCAAAGATGCAAACTCAAACCTCCGATTAATGTCTTTTTGAGAAACTGCCGAACAGTCTGTCAAAGTGGTAGTAAAACCATCGTGGAAGGCTGTTTGACAGTTTCTTATAGTTTAACACATACCTCCCTATCATGCAGCAATCCTGCTATTTACCAGGAAAAAGAAAAGCATACGTTCTCAAATAGACTTATGTGAAAATGTTCAGAGTAGTCACAATGGCCAAACTAGCAACAAAAGAGAGGATAAACAGAATGGATATGTTCAGACAACGGCACAGGCCTCAGCAATAACAAGGAACCAGCTTCCGACGTGCACAGCACCACGGATGTTCGAACAAACTGGACCTAAGTGAACATTGACTATATGACCCTATTTAGATGTCATTTAAGAACAGGCAAAACTGGGCGGCGCCTGTGGCTCAGTGAGTAGGGCACCGGCCCTATATACCGAGGGTGGCGGGTTCGAACCCAGCCCCAGCCAAAATGCAACAACAACAAAAATAGCTGGGTGTTGTGGCGGGCGCCTGTAGTCCCAGCTACTCGGGAGGCTGAGGCAAGAGAATCACCTAAGCCCAAGAGCTGGAGGTTGCTGTGAGCTGCCCCGGCACTCTATCAAGGGCAACAGAATGAGACTCTGTCTCAAAAAAAAAAACACAAAACAGGTAAAACTAATCCAGCACGACAGGCATGAGAACAGCGATCACCTGTATGGGTGGGAGCTGATTGGAAAAGGCCAGGAGAGATTTCCCAGAGATAATGAAATTCTTCCATATTCCGTTTATGTGATGGCAGAAATAGTGTTGGTGGGAACATTTGTTAGGAAACTGCTCATGTAAGAGTCTTTCTTACATGTCTGCTCCAGGCTCATCACCCTACCTTTAAAAAGAGGAGAGGAAGTGGTTTCCAAAGCACCACCTGGGCCTTATGTTTTGGGTGCATGGCTCAGTTTCCACAGAATAGATAGTCCACTACTGTCTTTACAGACAGAATAGATCGTCTACTCAGGGTGGGATGCATTAAAAATATGAATTTTTTCTCAGTAAAGTTAGCTAAAAAAATCAAGCTAGATAAGCTATTGGTCCTTAAAGCCATTAGCTTCAGCATTATCCTCTATTGGACCAAACTGGAGTTGAGTTCACACCTTCTAGAGGGGAGAGGAGATGGCTTGCCCTTCCCTTTCCCCCCTTCCAGGAAAGGGCCTAACCACTTTTCACTTGCTTCCAATAGAGCACAGTGAGCCACTCAAGAGAGAGCACGGGAAAGACAGGCGCCGCCACAAAGGCTCTATGTGTACAGGAATTTTTAACCTGTTTCTTCTCATTTAATCCTCAAAACAGACCCCGTGGCTACAGGATAAGCATCAAGTCTACCCTACAGACGGGTGAATTGCCTGGCTGGTGTCAGAACCTGGATTTGAACCCAGGTCTCCTGGCTCCTCCCGGGTCCCTTCTACCCAGGAGGGCTACAACAGCAGGGGGAGTAGTTCACCTCAGGCCCTGAAAACAGTAAGGTGGGGGCAGTCCATCAGAGGAAAGGGGATGTTTGCTTGCAAACAAACACTAAGTCCCTAAGGGAGGCAACTCTGAGGTCGCCTTCCCTGGGCTGGGTTGAATTGCAGAAGGAGGGTTACTGGCTGTATCCAGTTCACCTTGGCCCGAAGGTGGCGATCCGGGCGAGGACGTGCCCAGTTCTTCTCTCTGGGGACGTGCCTAGCCTGGCAGCCAGCAGCTGGCCGGGCCCATGTTGGTCAAGACCACTTTTCTCTCTTTCACCCCTATCCCCAGAGGAATCATTACGGTGGAGGGCTGCACATTCTAGAAGATGCAGTAAGTTGAAGCTTTGAAGCTGTCTGGAGGAACAGACAGGGAGGATTCTGGGGAGAGGAATTGGTCAGAATCAACCCTCTCTCCAGACAGCTGGGTTAGTCAACCCGGGGCCCTGCGTGGCACAGTGGGCCAGAAGTCCATGAATATTCACACTCCGGCCTTCCTTCCCATAACGCCATTTATTTTGTTTGCCGGGTCTCTCCCCCACCCATTTTATATTGCTTACTTTGGCACTGAGCTCTGACAAGATATCAGAACCTCATGATCATGACTAGTTCAGAAGACAGAGGAAGCCCAAGGACTGAAAGTGTGTTTTGGAGGAAAATGGAAGCATCTCGCTAATAAAGAACTGTATGGGGCTCTTGAAAGGGGAGATATTGGAAATACTTTACAACCTATGGGTGGACGGGGCCTGACCAGCCCTAAGGCGGGCGAGTAGATGGGGTGAACGTGAGGAGAGGGCCAGGCTGTTGGGAGGGCCCTGGGGGAGCTACAGGCAATAGTTATTCACCAATTAGTACAGGAGTATTTCTTTTTTTTCTTTCTTTCTTTCTTTTTTTTTTTTTGAGGCAGAGTCTCAAGATGTTGCCCTGGGTAGAGTGCCATGGTGTCACAACTCACAGCAACCTCAAACTCTTGGGCTCAAGCAATTCTCTCGCCTTTGCTTCCCAAGTAGCGGGGACTACAGGCACCCGGCACAGCTCCCAGATATTCTGTTGTTGTTGTGTTGCAGTCTTCATTGTTGTCTTAGCTGGTCCAGGCCGGGTTTGAATCCACCAGCCTTGGCGTATGTGGCTGGCACCCTGCCCATTGTGCTATGGGCGCCACCAGGAGTATTTCATTTTTTTTTTTTTTTTTTGGTAGTTTTAGACTGGGGCTGGGTTTGAACCCACCACCTCTGGTATATGGGGCCAGCGCCCCTCTCCATGAGCCACAGGTGCCGCCCAGGAGTATTTCATTTTTCACAGCCAGTTTGCTTTCGCCCTTGCAGATGGCTGAATACTAGCCCTGCAGCTAGTATGACATTTTAAGATGAAGAAATAAAAGCCAAGGAAGGTTGGAGGACTCCTCCAAGGTCACATTACAATGTCGCAGCACTGATCCTCCTACATTCTGGCATTTTGCATGTAGCCCATTTACCCGTAGGCTCTCCCAATACCATGATATTTTGAATTATTTATAATTATGAAAACACACTAAGTTCACATCAATATATGAAGTGTTAACTAGACCAGGGGTTGGCAAACATTTTCTCTAATCGGTCACTTAGTAATATTTTTGGGTTTGCAGGCCATGCCCTCTGTCATTGTAGCACTCGAACAAATGAGTAAGTGAATGGGTGTGGCTGCATTCCAATAAAATCTTATTTATGGGCACTAAAATTTGAATTTCATAACATTTTCACATGTCAAAAAATAGTATTAGAATGTTTTTTCAATCATTAAAACAATGTGAGAAACTTTCTTAGCCCACTGGTCATAGAAACACAGGTGGCAGGCAGGATTTAGCTCCTGGGCCATAATTTACCAACCCTCAGGCCTGTCGAGATTCACCCTTTCTCCAGCATAATGTGGATATAAAATGGAAGCCCATGTGATGTGTAGATTATTGACCTTGCCCGCCTGCACAGGCAAGCCCAGGGAAACCCTGAATTCCAGAGATCTGGAAGCTGCAGGTGCACGGAGAAGCTTGGCCTGCTCAGGAGCTGTGTGTGCAGAATTGTCCCGTGGGACCAAGCGTGGGTCCCACATCAAGAACAGCCCTCACCAAGCCCAGCCACAGGCCCTGGCCTGATAGTTATCCTGTCTTGGTTCCCGCTATACTTCCTCAGGAAGCCAGCTGTTAGACTTCTTAATCTTCATCATGTTATTTAACATAACAAAATAGTGTGCCGGATTCCACTGCCTGGGTTTGGATCCCAGCTCTGTCACTGTGTTTGACCTTGGATGAGCTGATTATCTTCTCTGTGCCATGTTTATTCCACTGTGCTGTGGTGAAAATGCGCTGAGTCAGTATGTGGAAAGGAGGAATAGTGTCCGCAGTCAAATTTAGCCGTTATTAGGTCTGTTCTGCTGTTCCCTGCATGCTCTGTGTGGGGGAGGAGATGCAAAGCCAGGGCACACTCAGCCCGGGCTCCAGAGTCCTTCAGTCTATTTGACATTAGAGTTTCAGTTAGCTATTGCTATGTAACAACACACCCCAAAACTTAGTGACGTGAAACAGCAACAGGCATTTATTTGCTTCCAGCTGTGCAGTTAGAGCAGGGTTCAGTGAAAATGGCTCAGCTCTGCTCTACATACTAATTGCTGGGGTGGCTTCACCAGAACTGGAGGAGCCAAGATAGCCTTGTTCACAGTCTGGCCCATCAGAGAGGTGACTGGAGCAGCCACGGCCCAGCTGAGTTGAGCCCTATCCCCTGCAGCACCTCTCTCTCCATGTGGTTTCTCTGTCTAGCAGGACAGCTGGACTTGTGTACATGGCAGCTGACTTCCATGGTGGCAAAAACAGAAGCAGAAATGCTCATATGCCTAGGCCCAGAGTTGTCCGGTGTTACCTCCACCACATGCGATGGTCAAAGCAAATTAGAGAGCCAGCCCAGAGGTAAGAGGAAGCAAGGTCGTCCCCATATTCTGATTGGGGGTGGGGGAGGCATGCCCAAGAAGGGAGGAACCATGTCTGTTATCAACGCAGATAATCTGAAACAGGGCTGGGGACAGAGAAAGCAGGAGGGCAGGTACCATTCAGCCTGCTTCACTTTATCACCAGAACCTAGAACAATGTTTTTGAAGACACTCAAGAACTATTTATTTCACTTCCGGCTTTGAAAAGTTCTCTTAATTTTGACATGTGTTATCTTTTCAAAGCTTTGTTATTAATACCTTACTGAAAAAAAAACCCACTCAGATAATGATAATGAAAAATTAAAGCTGGCTGGGCACGGTGGCTCATGGCTGTAATCCTAGCACTCTGGGAGGCTGAGGATCCTTTTGTTCAGGAGTTCAAGACCAGCCTGAGCAAGAAAAAGACCCCAACGTTACTAAAAATAGAAAAATCAGCCAGATATTACACTGAGTGCCTCGAGTTCGAGGGTAGTGTAGTCTGGGCAACAGAGTGAGACTCTATCTCAAAAAAACAAAAAACAAAAAAAGAAAGAAAAAAGAAAAATTAAAGCTTCAATCACTTATCTCACCATAACTCAAAAACTTTTGCATGTTGGCGCCTGTGGCTCAATGGGCTAAGGCACCAGCCATGTACACCTGAGCTGGCAGGTTCGAATCTAGCCCAGCCCACCAAGCAACAATGACGGCTGCAACCAAAAAATGGCCGGGCGTTGTGGCGGGCGCCTGTAGTCCCAACTACTTGGGAGGCGGAGGCAGGAGACTCGCTTGAGCCCAGGAATCGGAGGTTGCTGTGAGCTGTGATGCCACAGCACTCTATCCAGGGCAACAGCTTGAGGCTCTGTCTCAAAAAAAAAAAACACAACAAAAAAAAAACCTTTTGTATGTCACTTTCTACTTGTACACATTTCATTTTTTTTAAAGATAAAAGTCATATAACATTATAGAAGATTTGGGAAGTAAAAAGACCTTTTACAGTCTGTTCCCATATAATTCTGTATCCTGCTATTTTTACTTATCATAATACCCAACATTTTTTCCATTTCACTAAATAGTCTTCATACTCACCTTTTAAAATAGCTACCACAATGTTCCATTGTGTTGCCCTAACACAATCCATTAAACCTTTCCCCTTATGGTCATCTAGGCTGCTTCTGCTGTGAAACATTTTTCCAGGTTTTGACATAGTCTTCCTGATTCTCTCTTTTTTAATGACTTGATGACATTTTATCATGTTTATCTACCATAATCTATTAAAGCACGTTCTTCTCATTTTGGCCATCTTGGCTGTGTGTACAGATGGGGCCCGAAACAAAGCTGGCCACAGAGACCCGTGCTGGGAGCAGGGCAGGCTAAGTCTGTGACTCAGGCAGAGGCAATGGCAAGTCCAGGGGAACCAGAGTGTGGAGAGATGGGGTCACAGGATCGTTGATCAGCTCTGCTAAACTATTATCTTCTATCCTGTTTATCAGTTATCACACACACACAAGTGTTCATCCCCAGACGTCTCAGAACACCTCTTGCTACCTTTCAGTTTCCTATTGTTATTCTTTTTTGTTTTTAAAAGGCAGGGTCTTGTTCTGTTGTCCAGGCTAGAGTGCAGTGACACGATCATGGCTCACTGCAGCCTTGACTTCCTGGGCTCAAGCGATTCTCAAGAGTACCTGAAATTGGCTCGGCGCCTGTGGCTCAACGGGCTAAAGCGCCAGCCACGTACTCCGCGTACACATTCGAGATGGCAGTTTCGAGCCCGGGCCTGCCAAACAACAATGACGGCTGCAACCAAAAAATGGCCGGGCGTTGTGGCGAGCGCCTGTAGTCCCAGCTACTTGGGAGGCGGAGGCAGGAGATTCGCTTGAGCCCAGGAATTGGAGGTTGCTGTGAGCTATGATGCTATGGCACTCTATCCAGGGTGACAGCTTGAGGCTCTGTCTCAAAAAAAATAAATAAATAAAATCAGATCTTCCCTCAATCATAAAATGTCTTTACAGGGGCGGCGCCTATGGCTCAAAGGAGTAGGGCGCCAGCCCCATATGCCACAGGTGGCGGGTTCAAACCCTGGCCAAAAACTGCAAAAAAAAAAAAAAGAGTACCTGAAATTACAGTGCACACCACCATTGCAGGCTTTATGGTTAATTTTTAAATGTTTCCATAAGCATATAGTGGCATGATTCTTTTTACTTTTTGAATTATTTTATTAGGATAAATTCTCTAGAGTGAATTACTAGATCAAAGGGCATTAATAATTTTTTGGCTCCCCCACCCTGAATTGCAAAAGCACTTCCCCAAAATGGCATTACAACCTGGTGCTACTGTTGGATGTTAGCCCTGGAAATAAACCTGAATGCCAACGGGCATCTTCAGCAAGTGCGGCTTTGGTTCTCCTCTTGCACTCTGGCCCCAGCACTCATCACTGCTGCCTTTGACAGCTCCCTTGTCTACCTGCTCCCTGAGTTTCCAGGTCCCCAAGGAAAAGACAAGCATCTTGCTCATGCTTATATCCTCAATCCTAGCACTGTACGCATTTCTACAGAGTACTAATTTAATAAGTGAATAGATGATTACCTACAATGATAAATATTTTCTCAGCCTTAGGTTCAAATTCTATCTCCTTAAATCTTGTCCATACTCCTGGGCCTTAGTTTATTCATGTATAAAACAGGAAGAATAACACCTGCTTTTGGGATTTGTATATAGAGATGGTGTTTCTGAAGCATCTAACAGAGTCTGATGCAATGAAAAGCAACTGCTGCAGAACCTCCATAGCTGACCACCTCCCTCCACTGCCCACCTCCTTTAAGCTGACCTAATTTTCACAGGCCAGACATGCACCACATGTATGTGTCAGCACAGTAGGCCTACTTCCTTATGCTGACCACCTCCGCGTGCTGACCAGTTTCTTACAGTCCCTTGGGGAGTCAACTTACAGAGGTTCTACTATATTTTTATTATGTTGTCACGTGTTCATTCACTGAATTTCCCATTGTGGAAACTTTTTATATATTTCCTCTATTTATATGTTAGGGACTAGCTGGGGTTTTTATTCATGAGTTCGGAAGAATTCTTCATATATTTTAGTTTTATGACAAGATATGTTTTAAGTATTTGTTGCATCATTTTTCTTTTAGAAATTTTGTGATTTGGTTCAGCGCCTGTGGCTCAACGGGCTAAGGCGCCAGCCACGTACACCTGAGCTGGCGGGTTCGAATCCAGCCCGGGCCCACCAAACAACAATGATGGCTGCAGCCAAAAAATGGCCGGGCGTTGTGGCGGGCGCCTGTAGTCCCAGCTACTTGGGAGCTGGAGGCAGGAGACTCACTTAACCCCAGAAGTTGGAGGTTGCTGTGAGCTATGATGCCACAG
>CAUYRH010101013.1:0-27198 GCA_963574655.1 Perodicticus potto
TTTTGCTTTTAATTAACAACACTTGGGGATATAGGAAGAAAAAAAGATTTTAGGCTTGGTGCCTGTGGCATAGCGGGCTAAGGTGCCAGCCATGTACACCTGAGCTGGCGGGTTCGAATCCAGCTCGGGCTCGCCAAACAATGACGGCTGCTATCAAAAAAATGGCTGGGCGTTGTGACGGGTGCCTGCAGTCCCAGCTACTTGGGAGGCAGAGGCAGGAGACTCACTTGAGCCCAGGAATTGGAGGTTGCTGTGAGCTATGATGCCAGATCTCTATCCAGGGTGACAGCTTGAGGCTCTGTCTCAAAAAAAAAAAAAAAAAAAATTTTATTCCTGGTCTCATGGAGAATATAGTCTAAAATATGTCCATCATGGTTGCCACTAGCCAAGTTTCACTAAGTTAACTTAGCTTAACTTTTAAAATTGAATAAAAGTTTAGTTCCCCAGATGTCCCAGCCACATTTTGTGTCCAATAGCCATATGTAGTGGAAATAAAATACATTTCTTTTTTTTTTTTGAGACAGAGCCTCAAGCTGTCACCCTGGATAAAGTGCTGTGGCATCATGGCTCACAGCAACCTCCAATTCCTAGGCTCAAGCAAGTCTCTTGCCACTGCCTCCCAAGTAGCTGGGACTACAGGCGCCCACGACAACGCCTGGCCATTTTTTGGTTGCAGCCGTCATTGTTGTTTGGCGGGCCCGGGCTGGACTCGAACCCACCAGCTCAGTTGTATGTGGCTGGCGCCTTAGTCCGTTGAGCCACAGCTGCCGAGCCATAAAATACATTTCTATCACAGCAGAATGTTCTGGTCTAGAGGGATAGGTGACAAGTAAAACTGGCCATTTATAATCCAACCTGCAAGCTCTGGCTGTCATATTCCTTCCTGTTGTCTCCCTAGATTGACCAGCTCTATGGAAGAGACTGGAAGGAATAGAGCGGCTGCTTTATTTATTTATGTGGTATTTGGGGGGTATGTGTTAAGTTCTCTTTATTCATCATTTCACTCTGTCTTTACAATTTTCTTGGGTGGGCGTGGTGACTCATGCCTGGTAATCCTCCTATTCTGGGAGGCTGAGGTGGGTGGATGGCTTGAGACCAGACTGAGCAAGAGTGAGACCCCATCTCTACTAAAAATAGAAAAACTAGCCAGGCGTTGTGGCGGGCACCTGTAGCCTCAGCTACTTGGGACACTGAGGCAAGAGGATCGCTTGAGCCCAAGAGTTTGAGGTTGCTGTGAGGTATGATGACGCCATGGCATTCTACCCAGGGTAGCAGAGTAAGACTCTGTGTCAAAAAAAAAAGAAAAGAAAGTCAAATAAACAACCATCTCATTTTATAGGTGAGGATATTCAGGTTCAGAGAAGGAACTTGCCAGGCCTACACTTTTAGGAAATGATAAAGACCATCCTCCAATACATTGTGTCCTTAACACAGTGAAAGAGTCTGGGGGATGATAATAAAAACAGCTAGCATTTACATGTGCAGTGTGTACCACACCCTATGCAGCACTCTCCCGAAGTTTGTTTTATATTGTCCTCTTCCCAATCCCAGGAGGCTGAAGGTTGTCATCATTTCATTAACAGGTGGTGAAACCAAGGTGCAGGAGGAAAGTGACTTGCCCAGAGCCACCCAGATGGGAAGGTGCTTGCTTTTTCTGTCTTTGACCATGCTGGGCCTGGGTGGCTTCTTCCCTGTGACTCATGTCCTCCTGGGGAAGCACAGATATGCCAAGTTCATTTTCCCTCCTGTGAAGTTGAAGACCCAGCCAGGTTCCTCAGTTCTAGTGGTCCACTCCGGGCTGGGACTGGGAGATATCATGGGCTGACTCTTTGCCTCTTTGGGTGGCTCAGGTCCCTCTGTGGTCTAACTCTTAAAGGCCCAAAGTGAGGAAACTTGGCTTAGGGACTAGACCACCCACCTCAGAGTCCAAGGGCTGGCAAGGCTGGCTCCCACTCCTCTGTGCTGACCTTTTCCACTTTTATAGTGAGTTTATCTTTAAGGAGGAAAATGTCCCATAAACTTAAAATAAGCAAGACTTAATTAATAGCATGCTTTGTTCTTCTGATCCTTATCTGTACAGGAAGACGCACCCCTTTTCAGTTTTGTGGGTCAAGATGAAATTGCCTCTGGGGGCTTTAAAACAGCTGCTCCATCTTCCACTTTTGAACTTTGGCTCCCTTTGGCTTTTCCCTCCCCTGGGTGGAAGCATTCTTTCAAACTTTTTGGCACACTTCACCACAAGCTTTTCTATTTATTGGATTGCCAGCATTACATGTTATAATAATAATTCTTCTTCTTCTTTTTTTTTTTTTTGTGGAGACAGAGTCTCATTTTATCGCCCTCGATAGAGTGCTGTGGTGTCACACAGCTCACAGCACCCTCCAACTCCTGGGTGGGCTTAGGCGATTCTCTTGCCTCAGCCTCCCTAGTAGCTGGGACTACAGGTGCCCGCCACAATGCCCGGCTATTTTTCTGTTTTGCAGTTCGGCCGACGTTGGGTTTGAACCCACCACCTTTGGTATATGGGGCCAGCGCCCTACTCGATGAGCCACAGGCGCCACCCTATTCTTTTTTTTTTTTGAGACAGAGTCTCACTTTGTCACCTTGGGTAGAGTGTCATCATCATAGCTCACAGCAACCTCAAACTCTTGGGCTCAAGTGATTCTCTTGCCTCAGCCTCCCAAGTAGCGGGGACTACAGGTGACTTCCCCACGCCTGGCTATTTTTATAGATGAGGTCTCTGGCTCAGGCTGGTCTCGAACCTGTGAGCTCAGGCAATCCACCTGCCTTGCCTCCCAGAGTGCTGGCATTATAGGTGTGAGCCACCTCGCCTGGCCCCCGGCTATTTTTAGACATGAGGTCTCACTCAGGTTGGTCTCAAACTTGCAAACTCAGAATCCACTTGCCTCGGCCTCCCAGGGTGCTAGGATTTCAGGAGTGAGCCACCATGCCCGGCCTATAATTATTTCTTCATATATGATTAATAGATACTATGCATTGAGGACTTTCTAAGGTCCAGGCCTTAGAAAGACCTTTCTAAGGTCCTCTGTTAAGGACTCCTAATAGCCCTACATGATGGATCCTCTATATATTCATTTTACAGATGAGGAAACTGAGGAGAAATGACCTTTCAAAGGCCATACTACTCTTAAGAAGTGAACCTAGGCTTGGAATTCAGGTCTCTATGCCTCCAACACCCATGTCTATGATTTACTGAACACTTAGCAATGTGCTCAATGGTCTTACAATGCTAGATTTAAAAAAAATGTCCTTTTTATTTTCCTTGTTTAAAATATGTTCTTTTGGGGCTCGTTGCCTGTGGCTCAACGGGCTAGGGCGCCAGCCACGTACACCTGAGCTGGCGGGTTCGAATCCAGCCTGGGTCCGCCAAACAACAATGACGGCTGCAACCAAAAAATGGCCGGGCGTTGTGGTGGGCGCCTATAGTCTCAGCTAGTTGGGAGGCTGAGGCAAGAGACTCGCTTGAGCCCAGGAATTGGAGGTTGCTGTGAGCTGTGATACCACAGCACTCTATCCAGGGTGACAGCTTAAGGCTCTGTCTCAAAAAAAAATGTTCTTTTGGGCTGGGTGCAGTGGCTCACACCTGTAATCCTAGCACTTGGGAGGCCAAGGCGGGTGGTTTGACTGAGCTTACAGGTTTGAGACCAGTCTGAGTCAGAGTGAGACCCTGTCTCTAAAAATAGCCAGGCATTGTGGTGGGCACCTATCGTCCCAGCCACTTGGGAGGCTAAGGCAAGATAATTGCTTAAGCCCAGGAGTTTGAGGCTGTGAGCTATGATGCCACAGCACTCTATCAAAGGTGACAAAGTGAGAGTCTGTCTCAAAAAAAAAAAAGTTGGGCGGCACCTGTGGCTCATCGAGTAGGGTGCCGGCTCCATATACCAAAGGTGGAGGGTTCAAACCCAGCCTCGGCCGAACCGCAAAAACAGAAAAATAGCCGGGCATTGTTGGTGGACGCCTGTAATCCCAGCTACTGGGGAGGCTGAGGCAAGAGAATCTCCTAAGCCCAGGAGTTGGAAGTTGCTGTGAACTGTGTGACGCCACGGCACTCTACTGAGGGCGATAAAGTGAGAATCTGTCTCTGCCAAAAAAAAAAAAGTCTTCTTTTTTCTCATAATCCTCTGAGGTATGTATAATTATTATCTCCATTTCACAGATGAGGAAGCTGAACCTCAGAGAGGTAAATGAATTTACCCAAAGTCACACATGGATTAATGGCAGAGCTTTCATTTTCACCAAACTGTGTCTGATACATATGTCCTCAGAGGACAAGTAGTAGAAGCCAAACAAAGAAAAACACCAAATTGTGGCTGTTCGTTGTGTAACTTTGGGCAAATTGCTTAACTCTTCTGAGTTTTAGCTTCTGATCTGCAAAATGGGAACGTGACCTATTTTTCCAACTTTTTGAGGTAGATATGAGTATCAAATAGGTAGGAACCAATGACTATTGAGAACCTACTCTATCAGGGCCTAGGTTTATCTGCTTTGTTTTAGTTGTGGATAGAATGATGGTGAGTTTTGTCTGTTAAGAATTCTTTATGCGGCTCGACACCTGTGGCTCAATGGGCTAAGGCGCCAGCCACATACGCCTGAGCTGACAGGTTCGAATCCAGCCCGGGTCCGCCAAACAACAATGATGGCTGCAACCAAAAAATAGCCAGCCGTTGTGGTGGGCACCTGTAGTCCCAGCTACTTGAGAGGCGGAAGCAAGAGACTCACTTGAGCCCAGGAATTGGAGGTTGCTGTGAGCTGTGATGCCACAGCACTCTATCCAGGGTAACAGCTTGAGGCTCTGTCTCAAAAAAAAAAAAACAACAAAACTATCTCATTTAGTCCTTATAACATGTGAGGCGGATCATCTCATTTGTATTTTAGGAGGGAAGACTCAGACAGAAAGGAAATGACGTGGCTGGAAAGCCACTGAGAAAGGAACTGAATTCAATTCTGTCTGTCCCCCAAATTTTGGTTCTTGTCATTCCACAGAAGGCAAGTCTTTCATCCAAAGATGGTGCTGGAGGGTTTGAAGGAATGTTTACATAAAATCAGCCCTAGCCAGGTGCAGTGGCTCATGCCTATAATCCCAGCACTTTGCCAGGCTGGGGCAGGAGAATCACTTGAGCCCAGGAACTTGAAGTTGCAGTGAGCTACATGATGCCACTGCACTGTACCCTTGGTGATGGAGGGAGATTCTGTTTCTAAAACAAAACAAGGCAAAAGAATTGCCTGTAAATTTGGAGACTACAAACAGAAACTCCATTTTGTAGGCACCAATTTCCAATCACAGGAACAGTGCCCGGTATTTGAAAAACCTCTCGCTCCTATGACCCTAGGCTTCAGTTTTCTTAATTATAAAATAGTGGTAGTAAGTTATGGGGCTTTCATATGGTGTAAGAACCTCATGAGATAAGGAAAGAGAAAAGTCTTGGTGACATGAGGGGCCCAATATTGTGTTAGGAAATTCCGTGTTGAATGGTATTACAAATTTCAGTAGCCCCATGGCAATTGCACACTATCAACAGAAGAAGTTGTCACCCTCAAAGGGCACATGTGGTTTGAGGAGGCTGTAAACTCAGAGATTTTACTTGTTTAGATCTCGGGGAGCATTCCTAAAGCATAGATCTAGAAACCTTTTACAGTATAAGGGGGTTGGGACAGCACAGTTGCAGAAAGCAAGAACTCCGGAGACCTTTTCACTTTAAGATAATTGGTTGAATACATGCTTGTGCCAGGCACTAATCCATCTAAAATAAAATCAGATCAAGTTAAAATTTCAAGTTTATTGTCCATAGAAAAGAATAGTCTGTGTTAATTCCTTGAGCCCAGGAATTGAGGTTATAGTGAGCAATGATTGGGCCACTGCACTCAGCTTGGATGAGAGTGAGACCCTGTCTCTTAAAACACACAAAGAAAAAATAACACTTAGTCTATGAATTTGGAGATTACAAACCAAGATTGGCAAAAGATTGGCACGAAGTCTGAATTTATAGCAGTTATAGCACTGTTTATAAATCATAAAGGAAGAAATACTTTGATCCTTTTTATGATTGGCCTGTCATATTGAATCATTCTAACAAGGACAATAAATTTGTGTTTGTGTTTTATGTTTAGAGTTAGAATTTTGGTTATATACATAAATGTAGCTATGAGTAGTTGGTCTTGTAACATCTAAACTGTGTTCTCCATTTTCATTTATACATTTAATAATTCTAGTAACTTTATTATGTGCATGGTCACCTTTTCCTCCTCTTCCCCCTTTGATTGTATTATTTTCTTTAGTCCTCATGTCTACCCTTTGGAGTAGGAATTATTATTATAGCCATGTGCCACATAATGATGTTTTGGCCAACAGTCAACCACATGTACAATGGTGGTCCTGTAAGATTATAATACTATATTTTTTACTGTACCTTTTCTGTGTTTAGATATGCTTAGATATCATGTACACAAATATTTACAATTGTATCACAATTGCTTGCAGTATTCAGTACAGTAACATGCTATATAGATTTATAGCCTAGGAGCAGAAGACTGACCATATAGCCTAGGTATGCAGTGGGCTATATCATCTAGGTTTGTGTAAGGACACTGTATGGTGTTTGCACATGATGAAATCACCTAATGACACATTTCTCAGAACAAATCCTTGTCGTTAAGTGACAAAAGACTGTATATTTCATACTTGTGAAGACAAACTCTGATAAGTATATCACTTATCCAAGGCCATAGTAGGTAAATGGTATAACTGGGTATGGAACTCAAGACGGCCTCTCCCAAATTCCATGCTATCCTGCCTCCAGTGTCTCCGAATTTATGTTTTACTGAAAAGACATCGTAATCCACAAACAGGTAGATCTCAAAAAGGCTCCTTGGTACAAGAGTGGCCCAACCAGGAATGGAATCTGAAGAACCCAATTAGGGCTAGCCTGGGGCAATCAAAGACTTCAGGGACTGAGAAAAGCTTAAGAATAGGCCTTTTGAAGCCACTCCAAAGGTTTAACGCATTTTAGGGATTGTTTCTCCTGAACTAGACTGCCTTGAGGATAAAAATAAACATGTGGGGCGGCGCCTGTGGCTCAGGGAGTAGGGCGCCCGCCCCATATACGGAGGGTGGTGGGTTCAAACCTAGCCCCGCTAAACTGCAAAACAAAAAAAATAGCCGGGAGTTGTGGTGGGCACCTGTAGTCCCAGCTACCCAGGAGGCTGAGGCAAGAGAATTGCCTAAGCTCAGGAGTTGGAGGTTGCCGTGAGCTGTGTGACACCATGGCACTCTACCAAGGGCGATAAAGTGAGACTCTGTCTCTACAAAAAAAAAATAATAATAAAACAAACATGTGCTCCTGGAGGTAGCGTAGTGTGGGGCTGGGACATGGGTTTTGCAGGCCAGCTGCCTGGGAGGGAGGAAGCACCATCACCATTTTGTGCCTCTGTCCCTCATTTGAACCATACCTATGCTCTGAGGGCTACTCATCCCTTGAGTTGTTAGGATCTTTCAAAGATGGCAGTTTTCAGAAAAAGGAGAGTAGAATTAGAAACACCAGTGCAAGGCCTAAGATACACTTTGGAAGGGGAAACGTGTTTATAGGAGGAAGGCAGGTCAGATGCTTGAAACATAGGGGGAAGAAATGAGACTAAAAGGGAATATTTCCAAAAACTACTCCTGTGGGGTCCAACCTCTGGAGCTGGGGAAGGAATTCTGGTACATTTAACCCCCCCCAATTGATAGTCTCCATTTTGGCACCGTTTCATTCCTCTAGTGAGCTTGTCACTGTTCTATGTGGCCTCAGTGTGCTTTTGTTCACTGCAGCACAAAGCTCTTTGCCTAACATGTAATAGGTTGAGTTGTCAAATAAAATACAAGCACCCAGTTAATTTTGAATTTTGTTTATCTGAAATTCAAATTTAACTGAGCATCCTGTATTTTATTTGCCAAATCTCACAACCCTAATAGTGCGGACTAGAAAAGTTTTTTTTTTCTTTTGGAGAGAGTTTCCAAATCGATTAGTATTTATGGAACAAATAAATAAAGGTATTTTTTGCCTTGACTCTGACCTAAACTTACCAAGTTTTGACTTTCGGCAAAAGTCAGCCTCTCTCCAGGGTTCGGTTTCTTCATCGGCAAAATGGGAGTTTGGGCAGCGACTGAAGCACAGGGATTGCCAGTGTAGGTCGTGCCTATGCGGGATAGTCCAGGACCGCAAGCTGAGCACCATGCTAGACAACTGGGGCCTCGGCCAACTATGCCCGATCCCGCCTCTAAGCCAATGAGGCCGGCCAGAGGCTGTTGCCATGGAGACGTGGGCAGCCTGGAGCCCCTCCCAAAAGCCACGCGTTTCCGCTGCGTTGGAGCCTTCTAATTGGACGGCTGTCTGGACGCTACCACCCGCCCAGAGCCCTCTAAGGGGCGGGGGTGGGGGGCGGAACTTTATCCTCGTGGGACTCGCGCTCTGAAGGCCTGTGCATATGGCTTAAGATGGGTCCTCTGTGTCACTCGGAGAAAAGGATTGAGTTTCTTGGGTCAGGAGAGTGTCCATTACGTCTCCTACTAAGGCTTATGCTGAGAAAAGAAGAGGGGGGCGGGAAAGTCAGCAACGCCCCCGCCAAAGCCTATTTGATCCCAAGATCCGGAGCACCGGAAGTCCTGGCGACGTGTCAGTGCGCCCTACCCTAAACCTTCCCCCCCCAGGCCACCTTTCCCGTTCAGCTGTGGGATTCCGGGGCCGCCTGGGATCTGCACCCGGCCACTTCCGCGTCAAACCGCCGCTTCAACCGAACTCCCTCTTTTTGAGCGCGTTCCCTTTCGTGTCTGATGGTTGGGCTGGCGCTTAGGTAACCACGCCCCTTCCCTCGCCTGGCAGCCAATGGGAAAGCGGATCCCGGCGGGGTAGTGGGTAATTAATGAGGCCGGGGCCTAGATTGGCTGCAGGGTCGGGCCGGGGGCTGGGCGACGGGGTAGGTTGTTCTTGAGGTGGGAGGTGGCAGCTCACGGTGGCTGAGCAGGAGGCCTGAGAGCGACATGTCCCCAGCAGCTGAAGCAGGGCGGCCCGTGGCGCTGTTTTTCTGAGTGTGGGGCGGCCTGGCGGCCGGCCGAGGACAGGGGTCAGCGGGGGCTGCCCCAGCGGTGGTGGCCGCCATGCTGGGGGGCCGGGCGGTTGAGGGAGCCGCCGTGGCGCTCCTGCGGCTGCTGCTGCTGCTGCTCCCGGCGCTCAGGGGGCTGGGGCTCGGTGTGGCTGGTGCGGCGGGGGCTGGGCTGCCTGAGAGCGTCATTTGGGCCGTCAACGCAGGCGGCGAGGCGCATGTGGACGTGCACGGGATCCACTTCCGCAAGGACCCCTTGGAAGGCCGGGTGGGCCGAGGTGAGAGCCCCTTTGCCGGGCGGTGGGATCTGGGGCCTGTCGTGCTGGGCTCAGTCGGCCAAGCGCTGCGGGCCCCGAACCCCTTCCTTGACCCTGGGGCCACGTCTCTGGAGTGAAGTTTCTGCCGCTTCCTCAGGGACCAGGTCAGAGTTCAGGGCCTAACAATGACTCCAAGCTACCAAGAGCCGTCCAGCCAGAGAGTGGGCGAGAAGTTGTAATTTCATTTTCTCAACACCCCTCCCCATCCATACTGGGAGAGCAATGACAAGGGAAGCTTCTTGCCACCTCAAGGCCTCTAGAGTTGTAGATCATTGGTACCCCTTCTCCCATCTAGACAGTTCCTGGTATATTCTTGCCGACGAAACCGACCTCTTCTCTTGCCCCGTCTGCAGGAGCGGAGTTTGATTCTTAACCAGCATAGAAAAGATATCTTTGAAGAGAGTGGGGCAGCAAAGTTTGATTATAGTCTCCTCCCTTGCCCTTCTTTGGAGCGAAGAATCCGTGTGCTTCTGGCAGGCCACTCCCAGAAGTGGTTATATTGAAGCCATCCTGCATGTGAAACAGGTGGCTATGTATGAACTAGGTCAACCAGTGTAAGAATCTGAATATTCTATCAGAGAGCACTTACGACCTATCCCAGGTGGTCCTGAGAGGTATGATTCCGGTTTAGAGGGGAAATGATTGGGATTTACTGATTAAACAACCATATTCTTTACAGAGCTGCACAGTTCCCAAAGTTAGTACAAGAATTGCCAAGGAAGCTGGTTGAAAATGCTAATTCCTAGTCTCCCCTCCAGATCTGATCGGGTCCCTGGTTTCTGCACCAGTTGCTTCTGATGTAGGGTACCCTCAGATGACTTTTTGGGAAGATCTGGTGTAGATTTTGTTTCTTCTGTAAGTGGGATTGGAAAACAGGTTTAAGAAGAAAGTTCCTTGCTTCACGTGTTGGAAAGAAATGTATGCTTGGTTCAGAGGCTGCCAAATTGGCAGCATGCCATCTCCAGACAAGACTTTCTCTCTTTTTCCACGATGCCCAAATTTGGCTCTTGCTTCAAGAATTTAATTCAGTTCTTCCAAGTTATTGGCAGTGTCCTGGGACTTATTTGTGTCAGGGAGTTTATTGCTTTCATTCATACGTGTGAGGGTCTTGGGACACAGGACTGTTTTCTGAAGTTCTGTGTTTGTGTTGGAATTTGCTTAGCCCTAGCATGTAGGTGGCAGTAACCTGGGTTCAGCTGAGTCAGTCTCCAGTTTTTAGCAGCCATAACAGCAGCCAAAGCCAAACTTTATGGTAGGAGGTCATTACTATCACAATGCCGGACCCTTCTTCTTTCTCCATGGGTGTGGGCAGGGCGGAAGGAGCCCTTGAGGAAACTAGAGACAGTTTGTGGACTTTGCCTCTTGAGATAACTGGTGGGGGCTGTGCACAGATGGTTTCTTTCACTTAACAGGCCTTACACTGGTTACATTGTCCTGTTAGGTTCATTATCTAGAGGATAAGGCTGACTGAGACCTCACAGTTTTAGTATACCGAGATACTGCCCTTATTCAGAAATGCTGATTGTAGTTTGCTGGTGCAGATGGGAGGTTGTTTTTTTGTTTGTTGGTTTGGTTTGGTTTTGGCCTGGTCAGCAGTCAGCCAGGCATTCTGTCTTTGGGTTGTTAGTTTATGGTGTCAGTTTCTTGGGAGGAGTTTAATTATAGCAGGTAAAATTACCTTAGACCTACCAAAGCTCACCGTGCAATGGTGTCCTATTTCTGGACGCTGGTCCTTGGGCATTGTGTAAATGGAGGTTCCCTATTCCATTCTGCCAATCTGGGTATGAATTGTAGTAGCATTAAGATGTGTGTGTATATATGGTGGTTTGTCAGCTACAGTTTGGAGGAGCTTCCTGAGATAAGCATTTTGTTGGCATTAGATCTGGGGCTGAGATGTGTATAAACTTTCATTCTCAGGTGGTAGCTCTCTCTAGTTTCTTTCTGTGCTAAGGAGTCAGCTCCACCAAGGAAAGTGCAGCTGTTCACTTTGCCTTTCCTTCTCTGGCTCTGTTAGGATAAGGGTGTGCCAGGAATTTGGAGACCCTTGTCTCCTGCAGCTATGCACACTACTTGCAGTAGGAACTGGGTGCCTTATTTCTTTTCCTACATACTTGGGATACTGTTTCCAATTCCAGCCTGCTAAAGAAAGTGCATTTTATGTTGAATGAATTCAAATATTTGTTGCCAAGTTGGGATACAAATAAGGGTTTGGCCAGCTTTTGAACTTGCTGTTTCTCTATAGTTTCTTTGTAGTTTAGCATTCTTATTAATGCAAGTGGCCCGGGAGTCTGATGGCTTATGCTTTGAAAGGTACTTCATAATGTTTATTGGATTTCATTTCTGCTTTGAGGATAGCTATGTGGCTTACAGCCTATTTCAAGCTGTGCGCTAGCACAGATGGAAATAACCACTACAGAAAGTGGCTCAAAGGGACTCACCTTGGGGGTTGGCATGCTGCACATTCCACATTCTTGGTCATTCACTTTAACTAGGGAAGACCTGGTTATCTGACCTGAGGGCACAGAATTTGGCATGGTATAAAGGGGAGGCTATTTTCTCTTAGAAAGATACTTGCTAACGTTGTATGGCCTTGAGGAACTTGCTGTACCTCTCTGAGCCTTGTTTTCATTCTCAAAACAAACTTCTGGTGCTTTAGAACTCTCTGATGTGACTTTGAAAACTCTCCTGTCAAGTAGGTTTGCTTAATGACTTTTTGTGTGGAATTAAAAATAGGGCAGAACACGGCTCTGGAGGGGAAAAAAGCTGGCAGGGGACAGGAGACTATCAGATTCCAATTTCCTTAAGGCCACAGGATTTGTTGAGAATCCTCTCCCTGTACTGTCACCTAATGGGCAGGCTTCCACTGTGGGGCCTCCAAGTTGAAATTCACAGAAAATTCAGGTCCCTGATTTCTTTGGTTCAGTCCATTCAGAATAATTCTTTAGGGAACTAACCCCACTTGAAAAAGACACGATTCACAAGAATAATCTAGTGGTCTGGAGGCCTTATGTCAGGGTGGAAAGTGGTTTATACCAAGGAGAGATTTATATTGATGGTCTTACTGGAGTGGAGGCATTGTATGTATACCCTTGCACAGCTAGTATACTTAAGTGTTTGTGTCTCTTTCCGCATGAGGGATCATGTTAAGTTCTTTACAGATTGTTTTGTCCTTTACCGCAGTGTTTAAGGGTGGTGATACCCCTATTTCACAGGGGAGAAAACTACCCAGAGAAAACAATTTATTCAGCATCACTTGGTGGTAGAGTGAGGATTCACATCCAGGCTTGTCTTACTCTGAAGCCTGGGCTGAATTTTCCAAGGAGCCTGGCTGCTCATTTGTATAAAACTAAGAAGCAGCCACTGCCTTAAAGTAGGCCTTTTGGTTAACTGTCTGAGCTATATACTGCCAACTTCAGCAGTGTGCTAACTGTACACTGTGTCATTGTATTAGAGAAATCTGTTTAGCTGTGAATGCATAAAGACTAAGGGAAGGGCTTGGCGCCTGTGGCTCAACCGGCTGGGGCGCCAGCCATGTACACCTGAACTGGCAGGTTCGAATCCAGCCCGGGCCCGCCAAACAATAATGACGGCTGCAACCGAGAAACGGCCGGGCGTTGTGGCGGGCGCCTGTGGTCCCAGCTACTTGGGAGGTGGAGGCGGGAGACTCGCTCGAGCCCAGGAATTGGAGGTTGCTGTGAGCTGTGATGCCACGGCACTCTATCCAGGGTGCCAGCTTGAGGCTCTGTCTCAAAAAAAAAAAAGACTAAGGGAAGAAAAACCTTTTTTGCTGTTGCAAGTCTTGGGGCTTGGGCAAATCCAATTTTGCATGTGGCAGATCTCTTGGGAAAGCCACTTGGGCTTTAAAGTGATATTTAAAGGTAATTTCAAGATTGTTAAGTAATTTTTGTTCACATGGCTGAATTTTCTTTGTTCTAGCACTGAGACTGCCATAGATAACATTGCTGTCAGTTTCTTACTTTTTCCACTTGGCAAGAGAAAGTAAAGATTCCCTACACATGCCCCAAATTTTCATTATATCCATAATCAAATCTGGCTAATATTTCAAATTTCTAAGGATCACAGTCCTCATAGAAGAAGGAAATTCTTAGAGATCAGTTGGAAGGAAAATAGCAGTCTTTTAGTCTTTATAGGTTTGTTTCCTGGGTTAATGGTTTTTTGAGCCTGGGAAGGAGCTCTGGGGTATGTTAGCAATACATCCTTTGTAGTGTTACTTGGCCATTCTTTGATTTCTGGAGGAGAAATAGGAAGAAAAAGTCTGAAGACAAAAGTGCAATGAGTTTCCTGTTCCATTGTCCCATCAGTCCATCTGATCTTGTGGCTGATGTTGTTTAAAGGAACTACAGCTATGTCTATTTTTTTTTTGAGAGCTTGACCTCAGCCACTGGATCTTTTAGTTAATCTTTTACCTTTTGCCATGTCCTCTCCTTTGAAGTTTAGGCAATTCAGAAGATAAAGTTCTGGGAATAATTGCTCCTGGGTATTTCCCAAAGGATCAAGGTGCCACAGGTTTTCAGGATCAGCATGTGAGATTGGAATTCCATTCTGGAGAGACTAAAACTACTGCTAGATCTATAGTTTGGAAAAAAGAATTATGGAGCATGGGAAAATCTCATTGCGTTTACAGGATAAAAGTCAGACTACTCGGCTTGGCGCCTGTGGCTCAACAGGCTAAGGCGCCAGTCACGTACACCTGAGCTGGCAGGTTCGAATCCAGCCCGGGCCCGCCAAAGAACAATGACGGCTACAACAAAAAAATGGCCGGGTGTTGTGGCAGGCGCCTGTAGTCCCAGCTACTTGGGAGGCGGAGGCAAGAGACTCACTTGAGCCCAGGAATTGGAGGTTGCTGTGAGCTGTGATACCACGGCACTCTCTCCAGGGTGACAGCTTGAGGCTCTGTCTCAAAAAAAAAAAAAAAAAAAAAAGTTAGGCTACTCTGAAGGAAGAAACGTAACTATTTATCTCTGGAGCTGAAATGTATCTTATATTTGAAGAAAGATATGTTTAGTTTGTTGTGTGGGAGGAAGAAAACACAACTCATCTCCTACTAAGGTTGGGAAAGGGCTAGGGGTGATAGAGGGTTTTTGGCTCTTTGAATAGTGACCCAGGGTTAAATATCTTTACTTTTACCTTGCTTTGTTCCTTGTCAATTAGTGAAATGGGAAAGGTGGCTCCTCTAGGACTTGGGCATTTTAAGCCAGAGGTGCCAGTGGGAACTTGGCAGATTTTTTTTCCCTGCAGGATGCTCTAGCCTGTGGCTAGAATGGCATGGCTTCACTGCTTTGCAGGTACCTCTTTATTGCCGTTTCTTCATGCAGAAAACCATATCAAGTGGCTCCTGTGTGCCAGGCATTGTGTTAGGTGCTGGAGGTACAGTAGGAACTTTCTGTCTTCTGTTGGTTTATCATTCTAGAGGAATGTTAAGGAGAGTGAATGGTTAGCCGGGTGTTGTGGCGGGCGCCTGTAGTCCCAGCTACTCGGAAGGCTGAGGCAAGAGAATCGCCTAAGCCCAGGAGTTGGAGGTTGCAGTGAGCTGTGTGATGCCATGGCATGGCACTATACCGAGGGCAATAAAGTGAGGGCTACAAAAAAAAAAAAGAGTGAGTGGGTGAGGTACAGTTCTGTGAATCTGTGGAAAGTTAAGATGCTTGGACCTAAAGGAAATTAGAGAGCATCACACCCTTCATTTATGAGACTGTTTCTGTTTACAAGCCTTCAAACTTTTAAAATGAAAAAAAAAAAACAAAGAAATACACTAACACTTTGTAGTAAAGACAATGAAGAATGACTTTCCTAACCAGATATCCTGTTTGTTTTAGATTCAGAGCCTTTCTGAATAAGGGAAAAAACCATTCTTTGAACTTGATCACCTTGTACAGAGTTCCTGGCTACTCCCCTTGTTTTAGGGGGTTTCTCTGAAGCTTTCCTTCTCAGGGAACCAAGCAGCTGCAGCATAGAACTTTCTTCTAATAATGAGTTAAACTTGTTCCCTTTCCATCATTCTCCATGTGGTTGGGAGTAAGTCTTTTTTTTTTTTGGGACAGAGCCTCAAGCTGTCACCCTGGATAGAGTGCTGTGGCATTCCAGCTCACAGCAACCTCCAATTCCTGGGCTCAAGCGAGTCTCCTGCCTCCGCCTCCCAAGTGGCTGGGACTACAGGCGCCCGCCACAACGCCCAGCCATTTTTTGGTTGCAGCCGTCATTGTTGTTTGGCGGCCCGGGCTGGATTCGAACCCTCCAGCTCAGGTGTACGTGGCTGGCGCCTTAGCCCGTTGAGCCACAGGCGCCGAGCCAAGGGAGTAAGTCTTTTTAATGTACTTTCAGAAAGTTCTGCCTTGAAGTTTTAGGGGCAGTTGGAGTGATTAGTGTTTAGTTTCTTTCATTTTTACTCTTCCTTAGTAATGGTTGTCTGATTCCTACCTTTGTTTGAGCTCTGTGTGGAGCCAGGTGCAGAGGGAGTGGCCCCTAGTTCAGACAGGGTTATTAGCACTGCCTGGGAAATGCCTCTGGCTGTTTTGGGGTCTCTGCTCTTCTTTTGTGTCTTGCTTCTGATGTGCTTTCTTTTTTGTCTTTTGTCCCTAGCCTCAGACTATGGCATGAAATTGCCAATCTTGCGTTCTAACCCTGAGGACCAGATTCTATATCAAACTGAACGGTACAATGAGGAGACATTTGGCTATGAAGTGCCCATCAAGGAGGAGGGGGACTACGTGCTGGTGTTGAAATTTGCCGAGGTCTACTTTGCACAGTCCCAGCAGAAGGTGAGGCTTGTTCGGTCCTCTGCTTGACCTGTTACCCTTGGACATCTTCTGCTATGGGGCCAGAGAGTGTTAAGAGCTTCCCTAAAAGGGAGCAGCAGATGAGCCCTGAGGAACACCTGGATTCCTTCTGTTTCTAGAGAAGCTATATCCCAACAAAGCTGCTCTTGCCTTGGGGGTTGGTGACAGAAAGTAATGCCAGAATCCTAGTTTTTGTCACTAAGGGATCCTGTTAAAGTTCTCCTGGCTAGGGCAGTGCCTGTGGCCCAGTGAGTAGGGTGCCGCCCCATATGCAGAGGTGGCAGGTTCAAACCCAGCTCCAGCCAAAAACTGCAAAAAAAAAAAAGCTCTCCTGGCTAACCTTGTTTTTAGCGCTTTTCTTTTTCTCTGTCCCTTCCTATAAATTTCCTTCTTTCCTTGCTGAGTTTTTTGTTTGTATTCTTTGTTCATTAAGGCCAGTATGAAACCTCCTCCGCAATGAAGGAACATAGCATTGTTTTGGCCCAGGTAAAGGACTCTAGTCACTCTGGAGTATATCTAGCCTCATCATTTCTTACATCATTTTTGAACTTGAAGCCCTGGCAGGTGCATAATGTTCAAACTGCTTGAACGGATGTGAAGGGTGGTTTTGACATTTGTCTCCTTTTCTAATTCTGGAAGGTATTTGATGTTCGATTGAATGGCCATGTCGTAGTGAAGGACTTGGATATCTTCGATCGTGTTGGGCACAGCACAGCTCATGATGAAATCATCCCTATGAGCATCAGAAAGGGGAAGCTGAGTGTCCAGGGGGAGGTATCAACTTTCACAGGGAAACTCTACATCGAGTTTGTCAAGGTAACACCCCTTCCCTGCCTCACAGCTAAGGATGGGCTTAGAAGAGTGGGTGTAGGAGAAGATACCTGCTGCTGTGTGGGGTTGACCGCTGTTTCCCTTTTTGTAGGGATATTATGACAATCCCAAAGTCTGTGCACTCTACATCATGGCTGGGACAGTGGATGGTAAGTTGTGTTTTACTCTGCTTTTTGATTTGGGCTGAAGGATATGGTTCAGGAAATCCTTGGGAGATAAATTCAGCTGATCACTATTTTGGAAACACTTGAAGTCAAATTGTGGGGAATGTGGAGTCAGATGGATGAGGGTAAAGTATAACATGACGCTAACTACAAGCTTTAGAGTAAGGTCTGTGTTCATAGAGTCTTGTTGCCATTTGAGCAGCTGTTTGGTCTTGGATAAATTTCCTTTAACTTCCTTGTAAATTGGGATTAATAATGGTACCTCTTACTGTGTCCTGACCCTTACAGTCATTTGAAATCACCAAAAACTTGTCCTTACTCTGTTTCTTTGTTTGACATCTGTTTCTAGGCTTTCCCAGGGAAAAAGGTAAAGGGAGGAGTGCTTTAGGATTTTGATATGCCCTGAAAGATTCTAGCACTGCTGGACGCACTGGGACAAAAGTTGACTTTTTTATGTCTCCTCATCCTTTGGGATCCAGTCTTAGCGTGTGTTCTTTCTCAGAGTTTAGAATATCCTGTCTGTCACCCTCCCAGATTGATTTTTGCGAGAAAGCCTATGTTTTAGTGGCTTTTGTCCCCCATCCCACCTCTGTGCCTTTTTCCAACTCATCTTGAATGCACTGGGGAGCTCATCTTATTGTCTTGATGTTCTCCCTAAATGATAATATTAAGACATCTAAGAGGATGTCTTACCACCAAACAGACCTGTACTCAAGTCCTTAGGAGGAGGCAGGACAGAGGGATTAATGTGTGCTAAGAACCTAGAATTCTGGGGATCAGCTTTTCTTCAGTTCCTATGTTAATTGAAAGGGAATATGGGCATGTGGGAAGGAGGAGGAGGGATTTAAAAAGGTTAGATTTTGGGTTTCGGGTCATTGTTCCTGTCCAGTCAGGTTCTCTTGGGGCTATGAAGTAAGACAGGAAAGGAGAATAATGAGCCTCCCTCTGGGCAGGGCTTTTAGTTATACCTAAAAAAGACTAGTTTTTGTAGCACTTTGCTGTTCTGTAGGCCAGAAGGTTATTTCTGCTACTTCTGGTCTTTCTTATGGACCCTGGTTAGGTCATAGGGGTTCCTTTACTATTATAGTTCATTTGTTAGTCTTAAGGGTCTGACTTAAATGCTGTGGTTCTTACTTAATGGGTGTTTTCTTTCTTGTGTTAGATGTGCCAAAGCTTCAGCCTCATCCAGGATTGGAGAAGAAAGAAGAGGAGGAAGAAGAAGAAGATTATGATGAAGGGTCTAATCTCAAAAAACAGACCAATAAGAACCGGGTGCAGTCAGGCCCCCGCACACCTAACCCCTATGCCTCGGACAACAGCAGCCTCATGTTTCCCATCTTGGTGGCCTTTGGAGTCTTCATTCCAACCCTCTTCTGCCTCTGCCGGTTGTGAGAACAAATGACCATCCTGAACAGGGTGGAGGGGTGTGGGAAAGAAACCAAACTTGTTGGTTTCTCTGTTTTTCACAATTGATTAATGAAAAAACAAAACAAACACACACACACAAATTAAAGAGATAAAAAGAGGCAGAGTGAGTAGAGAATAGCCCTCATACACTACCTGGTCCCAGACCTGCTTAATTAAGTCCTAGTCCTCTCTTTGTGGCTGACCCCCAGCCATTTGTTTCCTCTTGAGGGTACTTAGGGTACACTGGATTCTTCTTGTTCAAGGATCCTCATTTGTATACCTGGTGAAAAGGACTCTGAACTCAGAGTAGTCACAGATTCTTTTTTTAGATTGGGAATTAAAAGCAGGGAAATATCATCTTATTACCTGAAAAGACCAGTACTTCGAGTTGAGTATGTTGTGAACTTATGCCCAGATAAGTTTTTGTATGTCCTGAGATTGAGAGTATGTGTGTCAAGGTATATAATTTGTAAGGAAATATAAGAAGGATTTTTAAAAAGAAAGAAAAGTAAAGGTTTCCTTACTTAGAAGCCTTTCTGGATTAATCCAATGATGGTTCCACCTTAAGTGTTTGAACTTTGTCATTGCTTATCTCCCTGACATGTGCCAGTAGAGGACTGTCTGGTATCCAAGACAACTAGTTTATGTTGAGTCCTCAAATTTCCTCTGACTTGTTATCATAACAAATTTTGATTTCAGTGCCTGTTGGGGACTCGATTTCTTCTGAATTTTTTTCTTAATTTGGCTCATTTGAAATCTCTTCTCCCTCTCAACCATCTCACTAAGTTATTGCCAAAAAGGAAAGGAGATGAGGATTTGGGTTTCTGTCTGCTTGAATGTCTTTTCCTTTACTGCCTCACCTTGTTGGTATCTCTCTCCCTGGATCTCTGAGCCAACACCCAAGAGGACATGATCCAGAAGTTCTTAACTGGCCTCTTCGTAGGATCTTGCTGCCAGGGGGCAAGAATGCTTTCCAGACTACAGCAACAGAACACTTGACCTTAAACGCCTCTTCTGGTCTTTGGATTAGAAAAGGCTTCTGTTAGGATAGCTTAAGAGCGACCTCAGATACTTGAGCCCTACTAAGTGACTGACCACTGTTTAGATTATCTAGTATCTGACATTCAATTATTACCATGTCCTTCTGTGTCACAGTTCACCCAGTTTTGATACATGCCTTGAGCTGCCTACATATAGAATGATTGGCTATATGGGTCCAGTGATGCTTCTTATTGATGTTAATAGTATGTACCTTGCTGTGCCCCTGTCCTTTTCATTCCCTATCCAGGCAGCAGTCAGGTTCTTGGTGTGATGAGGCTGAAAGATTTCTAGTCAGCCATAGTCCTTGCAGCTCTGAAGCTAACCTTTAGCATCTAAGTGTTAGTCTTTAATTACCTGGAAAATTTTCTGTAAGAAATGGTTTCCTCCTTTTTTGGTCACCATTATCCATTGCCTATTTAAGGCACCAATGAGGGAGGACACAGTCAAGCTAAAAGGACTTTTGTGGGTGACAGACAGCAAGATTAGCTTCACCGTGGGCTGGAGTATAGAATCTCAGGCCATCTTTCTACAATGTGTTTAATTTTGAGTTTGCCTTAAGAGCTTCATATATTTGAACTGCTTTTTATGTGACAAAGTCAGTAGCTCTTCGGCTCATGTCCTGGGTTTTAGCTCTTAGTGATGACTCCAGGCCAGCATTTAGTCATTTGAGAATTGTAGCCCTTTATTTTTGCTGTGACTTGGGTCTCAGTGCTAGAGTATTGAGTCAGGCAGCTGGATGGTTGTGGCCTAAGGCTGCAATCAGAGGAACACTTCTTGGAGTGCTTCACAAAGCTCCCTTGCTTCTAAAAGATGAGGTACTGTATGTAGCCTTGGTCTTGGGTACCATCTGCCTGGGGCAGTGGGCATCCTGACTAACTGGGCTTCTGGCAGTGGCTTTGGTTCTTAGTCTATCACAATTCCCCAAAGCCAAGGGCCACTGCTAATAATTAGACAAGATGAAGAAGGAGGACTTGCTGCCTCCATTTTGCCTTGTTTGTTAGTTTGCCTGGGTCTCTCTGAGGAGGGAGGGATCTGGCCTCCACCTCAACCCATCCCTTCAGTGACTCAGAGTCTCTGAAGGAAACTCTGACCCCTGGGGCCATTTCCTAATGGTACTGTAAGCCAAGCAGTTTTGCTTCTGCCTCTGTTTCGAAGCCCACCCCTTTCCCCTGAGTTCAGGGATAAGGGTGGGCGCTTTCCTCTCTGGTTGTGTCCAAAAGGAAGGAACATCTTTCTATGGTTAACAAAAACTAAAGGGGGAAGTGAGGAAACAGGAGGTGGGGGCCGGGGTAGATTCCCCTGGAGCCAAGCCCACCCAGCTAATAAGAGCTGCCTAGGGCTGGCTACAGCTGGCTCAGGATGCTGAACTTGAAAGCTTTTTGTTTTTCCTCCCCTCCAAGATATAGGTACATGACGTTTAGGTTAAAGGGGTGGGATGGGGCACTCTTTATCATTATTATTATTATTATTTTGTATTTTATATGTCTGAAATTATTCTGGTGTTGTTTTTTTTTTTCTGCACTGTTTTTGCCCTGTCTGTATTTTGAGCTAGTGCTGAAACTGAGAGGCTATACCACAGGGAGTTGGACTGGGCTTGGGAGGTGATGAGGGTTGCCAATTAGTTGGTGTGGGTAAGAGAGGCCTGGGTTGTTCTGTTGAGTCTATGCTCTGTCTCAGGTTTTTATTTTCCACTCTGCCCAGCTGGCCAAAGACAAGAGCAGACAGTCTGTGTGAAACTTACTTTGCCACAAGTGTGGCCAAGGAAGGGCCATGCAAAGATACTTGCTGGAAGGACCATGCAAAGATGTTTACTGGTAATGGGTTGAGAGTCTGCAGTTTAGCTCTAGGTCAGGGGCAGCTAGTCTCTAACCAGACTTTCTTGGGTCTCACTCATGCTTATTAAAATAGTGCCAAGAAACTGTGGGATTCATGTTTCCTAAACCTGATCCATTTTTCTAAAAAAATCTCAATTAATGTGAGGCTGCTTAGTGAATAGCCTGAGGTCTGGTGATCTGAAAAATAGTTACCTTCAAGTGTCAATGATGTTAGATTCCTAAGAAGACTAGCCCCTACCTGCAGGGCCACCTGCTGGCTTGAGAGTATTGATTATCATGTTCTCTTGCTTCCACTGCCTAATAGTTGCTCGCATCACATTAGAGATCACTTAGGCTTTGATGAAATGGGGTGAAGTTTGAGTTAAGTTTACCTCCCTCTTTCTGTGCCTGGGAAACTGGTCCAGTTTTAGAATTATGATTTGACTTTTTTATCTTTTGGGAAAAGCTTCTGTTTTAAGGAATTTCTCTTCCTTCTTATCCTGCCTCTAGCCTCTCCTGGAATGGCCTGGCCATGGCTTCTAGAATCTCAGCTGAGAACTTCAGAAAACAGCAGCACTCTTTTCCTTTACCTAGTGTTAACATCCCTTTCCCTAGGAATGAGCTCACCTTGGAAAATCCAGGGAAAGAATCATCAGGTTCTCTACTCTCCCTGGGGATTAGGGAAGGACCCATCCCGGTCAGCACAGTGCCTTTTCCTCTCCTGCTCTGAGCCAGGGTGGACATGCCCTCTAGATTCAGGTCTGGGAAGAGGTCCTACAGTCGCTCCCATGGGGCTACTTTCCCATTCCTTCTTCCCTCTCCCCTTTACTGGTCTACTCTGACATAATTCTTCAAGTGTCTTTTTGCCTTGAGGAGCCTTAATGGCATTGAGTGGCAACATTAATATTGTCCTCCATGCATCTCCAAAAGCACCTAGGAGAGCAAGTGAGCTTTCTGAACTAAAGTGAGAGACTAATAGATGCTCCTGTTTTTTGTTTGTTTTTTTTTTTTTAAGGCACGGTGGGGAGGTATGTTTGGGCCTCCTGCTGTGGCCTGTGAGGAAATAGGCTGAGGCAAGGCTGTGATTGTGCACTGAAGCATAACCAGAAGCACCCAGGATCTGTTCAGAAATCTCAGAAGAAACCAGATTCTCTTCTATGGAAAGATATAATTAGGGATCAAAGAGCTCTATGAAATTTGCAAAGAAGCCTTAATGTTCAAGCTTCGAAGAGATCAGAGCAATTTTTCCCTTTTAGTCCAAGAGCTAAGACTCTGTGTTTAGACTTATCCTGAGGCAAGAGGGCTAGAATTTCCTCATTTTACTTTTACTTTTTTTTACTTTCCTCTAGTAAGACTAGATTGGCACCCATGAGTCAGCTGTCAGGGCAGGCTGCTGCTTTGCACATGTGTGCCTTGCTGCCTATCTGGTGTGTCCTTCTCAGCTGCCTTTTGTCTATCCTGCTTTGGGTTGCCAGATCATCTTGATAAGAGCAGGTGATTTGAGGACTGGCTGGGTTGGCAGGAAAAGAGCAGGATGGATCTCTTCGGACAGGTTCTCCCAGGAATATAAAACAAGGAGCCAGGGTTGTGTTGGCAGCTGGAGAGATAGTAGTGCCTGTTTAAGTTGGCAGAGAGGGCCTTGGCACCTCTCACATCCAGACAGTCTCTTGAGATGGGGGCACACAGCACTGGGAAAAGCAGAACTCCATTCTCACCTCTATTTTCAGCTTTAGTGCTTTATTTCAGTATGAGGAAAAACAACAACAAACTGAAGAGCGCTTTCCGTCCTTTCAAAGGACAACTGTTGGGAAAGGAGAGCCAGGTTGCTAGGTGGGAGGAGAGGATTGGCAGAGAGAATCATTCTTGACTCCTCTCTTCCCTGGTGTGTCAAGATCCAGGGAATGAAAAGCAATTTGACCCTGGATTAGTTCCTCCTTGAATTGAAGGAATGTTACCTTTTCCTTCCATGAAGTTCTCTTAGGCTAGGACCAGCTGCCCATTCTAGGCTCAGGGTAGCCTCTTCAACAATTATTGGCATGACCTGACTTGTCAAGAAACTAACCTACCCTTCCTTATTGGGTCTAGTTGCTCTATTCTGTACTAAGTACTGGAGAAAAAAATGTCAATTCTTAGTAACCCTTGCAGGTCTTACTTTAGTTTCTCGTCCTTTCTTTGCAGAGGCCAAACCAACTATTTGTAGCCACAACATGCATTTATAGTGGCAAAATGAGATGTAATTGAGGGGCTTTGAACCTGGCTGGCCGGGGAAGCAGTAGGGGTGGATAGAGCTGGCTTTTCTTCTGAGCTGTCTCCATCTGTCCCTTTCCCTTCCATGCCCCACCCTACTCCCACCAAAAAGTAAAAAATCAGGATGTTTTTCACTGTCCATTGCTTTGTGTTTTAATAAACAATTTACAGTGACATTCTGTGTCAAGACTGAGTTTGAACTTGAGGTGAAGGGATGGGGTGGGAAAAGGGAGACCTAGGGGTTCACTTGGCTGCCAAGAGTTCTTTTCTTCTCTCCAGGATATTTGGTTAAGGTAATCATCTGCAAAGCCCTGCCTGTCCATTTCAACCCGCAGTGCATTGAACGGAAAACACAATAGTTTGTTTCTACTCTCACTGCAACTTTAGGCCCTGACTATCCCACTCCTAAGGTACATGGGTCCTGTGATTACCTCTTTTTTTGTTTTTGGAGACAGAGTCTCACTCTGGCGCTCTGAATAGAGTGCTAATAGAGCTCACAGCAACCTAAAGTTCTTGGGCTCAAGCAATCTTCTTGCCTCAGTTTTTTCTATTTTTTTATTTTTATTTTTTTTGAGACAGAGTCTTAAGCTGTCACCCTAGGTAAAGTGCCGTGGCATTACAGCTCACAGCAACCTCAAACTTGGGCTTAAGCAATTCTCTTGCCTCAGCCTCCCAAGTAGCTGGGACAACTGGCACCCGCCACAATGCCCAGCTATTTTTTTGTTGTTGCTGTTGCAGTTGCATTGCTGTTTTAGCTGGCCCAGGTTGGGTTTGAACACGCCAGCCTCAGTGTATGTGGTCAGCGCCCTACTCACTGAGCTATGGGTGCCGCCAGTTTTTCTATTTTTAGTAGAAACGGGGTCTTGCTCTTGCTCAGTCTGGTCTTAAACTCCTGAGATCAAGCAATCCACCTGCCTCCAGTCCTCCCAGAGATCTAGGATTACAGGTGTGAGCCACTGTGCCTGATCTGATTGCTGCTGCTTATTTACTGTTTACTTAGCCTCTGTGATAGCCTATGGATGAGCCAAGCTTTAGGATATTTTTCTCTGCTTGCTCTTTTTCTGGTGTGCTGTCAGTGTTGAGTATATACATTGGGAAAGGCAGAATGCAGGAAAGATTTTTTCCTATCATTTATTAGCCACATTTTATAGCTGAGAAACATGAAGCTCAAAAAGTTCATAGGCCAGGCATGGGTGGCTCACACCTAGAATCCCAGACTTTGGGAGGCCAAAGTGGGAGGATGACTTGAGCCCAGCAAGCAGTTCAAGACCATCCTGGGCAACATAGCAAGACTCAACATCTCTATAAAAATTATTTTAAAAATTAGCTGGGTGTGGTGGTGTGTCCCAACTATTTGAGAGATGGAGGCAAGAGGAGTTTTTGAGCCCAGGAATTTGACTAATGATCAAGCCACTGCACTCTAGCCTGGCCAGCAGCAGGACCATGTCTGTAAAAAAAAGCCAAAAGAAAGTTTGGTCATTTCCCTAGACCGGTCATTAAATCATCAAGCCATGACTCAAATCGAGTCTGTATCTGCCATCAAAGCCCATGTTCTTTCTAAGCTTATAAAAATAAATACAGCTAACCTTTATTGAGCCTTGGAAATGGGGACAATGCTAAGCATTTTATAGATCTCTGTTTAATCTTTAACCAGTTGGCATTACCCTTTAAGAGGTGAAGTGACTTGTTCATGCCCACACAACCAGCAAAAGCTGGGGTTTTAAAACTAGGACTCTGCTTAAATCAGTATTTTCTACTGCCTCTGTTACCCCATACCCAACCCGTGCCGCTGTGTGGCATGGCTCCAGAGCCTACCTGCTTAGTCCCTCCAAGTGGGAATGGAAGCTGCTGGCTTGTAGAGAGTAGGGGGATGTGAGGGGAGAATTTTAGCCTATCTCCCTCAGTTACCCCTTGACGCGCAGAATGCAGTCCAGCCCCAAGAATGAGGCCAGTATTGATGAAGTCAGTTCTCAGGGCCCAAATAAGCCAGGTGGCTCACAGAGCCTCTTTTTTAGGTTGAGCCCACCCATAACTGGAGTTCTTTATTAATTCAAATTTAGCTGTTACTATTTCAAGGAGCTTTGCATGTGCTGCCAAATGGGGAAGAGACCTGAAGAACTTCTGCTCTAGGGAGTTGCAGGGAGGGGAAATTGTGTGACAGAAGATCTTAGGCCAAGTACCGGGGTTGGGTTGGACCACTCTGTGGGTCCAGATCTTAATCTTGCTAAGGAAATTAGGCTCCCGGTTGGCTGGAGCCAGTGTCAGACCTTTCTCCATACTTAGTACCCTCCCCACCCCCCATAGAGGAAGAGATGAGTTTTTCCAGCACTTACTGGAAAGCTTGCTGTAGGGGTCAAGGCAGAAAGGGCGGGGCATGGAGTGTCCTTGTCCTTGTCTCTGCTGTCCAGCAACCTGAGGCTGTAGACACTACGCTACTCTAGTCTTAGTTTTGTTTGTTCCTAACCACCTGCATTTGTGAAAAATAACCCCGCTTGCCTTTTGGCTCAGGCCTTGTTCTAAGACTGGGTCTCCCAGGATTCTTCCTCAAGGCTCCTTTCCTCTGAACTCTGACTTGAGTGTTTTTTTCAGTCATTATGCTCTCCCACCCAGCTCTATGGCTTCTTCCTGCCCAGGGTGCCTGCCCTCAGCAGAGGGGTCCTGGAGAAAGAGGGCACTTCTGCATATTGCCATGGTGATCATTCATAAGTCACCTTCCTTGGCACTAGCATAGTGCTTTTTGTTGTTCTGCATTTTCTCTTCACAGCCACCCTGTGACTAGCCTGATGTATAAATGAGGAAACAAAGGCTCAGAGGGGATAAATGACCTGCCCAAAGTCATATAGGTATTAAGTGGTAGAGCAGCAGTTCTCAACCTGGGGCTTGTGACCCCTTTGTAACAATGAAAATACATCGCGGCATTAGGAAGGTTGAGAATCATTGTGGTAGAGCAAGGACTGGGACCCAACTCTGTATGATTCCAAAATCTGTGTTCTTAATGCGATGATATACTATTTTTATTTATTTATTTTTTTTTGAGACAGAGCCTCAAGCTGTCACCCTGGATAGAGTGCTGTGGCATCACAGCTCACAGCAACCTCCAATTCCCGGGCTCAAGCGAGTCTCCTGCCTCCGCCTCCCAAGTAGCTGGGACTACAGGCGCCCACCACAACGCCCGGCCATTTTTTGTCTGGTTGCTGCCACCATTGTTGTTTGGCGGGCCCAGGCTGGATTTGAACCCGCCAGCTCAGGTGTACGTGGCTGGCGCCTTAGCCCGTTGAGCCACAGGTGCCGAGCCATGATATACTATTTTTAAAAAGAAACCCTTTTGAATATTGATAATTAAAGGCCGAGTGTGGTAGCTCACGCCTATAATCCCAGCACTTGGGAGGCCAAGGTGGGTAGATTGCCTGAGCTCACCAATTCGAGAGCAGCCTGAGCCAGAGAAAGACCTTGTCTCTAAAAAATAGCCGGGCGTTGTGGCGGG
>CAUYRH010101017.1:0-15067 GCA_963574655.1 Perodicticus potto
GCGCCTGTAGTCCCAGCTACTTGGGAGGTGGAGGCAGGAGACTCGCTTGAGCCCAGGAGTTGGAGGTTGCTGTGAGCTGTGATGCCATAGCACTCTACCCAGGGTGACAGCTTGAGGCTCTGTCTCAAAAAAAAAAAAAAAGAAAATTATTTTTCCCAAAATACTGTAAATCTCACTTACTGAGCTTTTAATAAGGATAACATGAAACATGAAATAAAGTAATTTTCTTTTTTCCAATTAAGATCTAGTGATAATTAATATAGACAGTGAACTTTAAAGGCCTCAGAGTAAAATAGGCACGCAAGTCACAGGAAAAAAGGCTAGGTTGTATCAAGACAAATATAATTCTATTTTTCCTCCATCCTTATTGTGTCTGGCACTTTGATTTTCTTGACTTTAGCCTCAATTATTCCTCCTGAATGAAAAAAGTTTTGCTTATTTATGACACAATCACACCTGGTGTGATTTTCTATTATTAATAACCTGAACTTTCTGTTTTATCTACCTAAAATTTTTACATTTTATCTGGGTATGGTGGCTCACATCTATAATCCTAGCACTTTGAGAGGTCTAGATGGGAGGATCACTTGAGGCCAGGAGTTCCAAATCAGCCTTAACTGAGCAAGAACAAGATCCTGTCTTTACTAAAAACAGAAAAATTAGCCAGGCATAGTGGTGTACCCATAGTTCCAGCTACTCAAGAGGCCGAAGCAGGAGGATTGCTTGAGCCCATGAGTTTGAGGTTGCAGTGAACTATGATACCATGGCATTCTAGCCAGAGTGACAGAGACCCTGTCTCCAAAAACATAAATAAATAAATTAAATTAATTTTTGAGACTTCACTTAGCTCTCCAAAGGTATGTATTGAGACTTCAAGGATTTATCCAAGATCACACAGCTAGTAAGTGGGAGGGTTATAATTCAAGGAAATCTGATTCCAGATTCCAACTGCTAACTACTACCTTATGCTGTTCCACTGGATATTTTGTGTATATTATATATTGCAAGATATATATTATAAACTATTTAGGTGAGCCTGGTATAATAAAACTTCTCGCCTTTCATGCAATTTTATAACACACTTGCCCACCTAGCACAGGAAGTAACAGGTGCTACCCATGACAATACCATCTGCAAGGAGTTTTTACAGACAAAAAAAACTTGTGATGAATTGTATGCACCAAGTGCATTGGCTCACACCTGTAATCTTAGCACCCTGGGGGACTAAAGTGGGAGGAGTGCCTGAGCTCAGGAGTTCGAGACCAGCCTAAGCAAGAGCAAGACCCTGTCTCTACTAAAAATAGAAAGACTAGGTGGGTGTTGTGATGGGTGCCTGTAGACCCAGCTACTCAGGAGGCTAAGATAAGAGGAAGGCTTGAGCCCAAGAGTTTAGGCTGCTGTGAGCTATGACGCCAAGGCACTCAATCCCAGGGCGAATGAGTGAGACTGTTTAAAAAAAAAAATCATATGGAGAATAGCCATCAAATCTTTGCTGACTACAAACTCAATATATTATCAGTATTGATAATAACTGCTAAGACATGGATCAATTTTACCAAGCATTAATAGAAACACACTGCTATAATAAAGAGGATAACCACCTTACTTTATTTGACCTGGTCAGGCTTGTTAAGCACTGTAAAGATGAATGAAGGGAATTCAAAGGACACAGAAACTAATCTACTTGAGATACAAGAAAAACAACCAGAGCATGAAAGGAACAAAGTCTGAATGCATCTTTGTCAAGGACATGACCAACATAATAGATGCCTTCCAATGATGAAGTCTTGTGTGAACACTGCTTTTCCCATTGAATACTTTACTCCCTAAATGTTTATTAAGTTCCTGTGTCATACATGATTCTCTATTAGACACCAGGAATACAATGTTGAAAGCAAAACAGATCCTGCCTCCAAGGACAATTAAGATATTCAGACACTGAACAAGCTAATACAAATTTTACATAATCATAACTTGTAGTAAATGTGAAGGCCGAAAAGTGCCAAGTCCTGGAGCACTAGGGGCAGTGACTTAATCTAATGTAGTTGGAGGAGTTAAGGGAAGCAATGCTGAGAAGTGACATTTAAGTTGAGATATGAAGACTAAAGAGTGAGCCAGATGAAGGCAGGGTTAAAGGTCTAGGCACAGAAAAAAGCCTGTGGTAAGATACTGAGGTAGAGAAAAGCAAAGAGAAAACAATGTTTGAAATGCTAAGAGTAAGTGATAGTGCTGTGGTTTAGGTTGAAGAGATGGAGAAGACAAAGACCAGGTCAGGTATGATCATATGAAGATCTGATTTCTATGTAGTGGACTGGAGGGGGCAAATGCAATGACCAGTAGGAAGAATACTGTGGAAATTTAGGAGAGTGACAACAGTGGGTAAGATTCGAGTGGTGGTGATACATGTAGTGGATGGTTTCAGGATATACTTCAAAAGTAGAACAATATACATAGTAATGGATTGGATCTGGGATAAGGGAGAGTGAGAGGTCAAAGAAGATTTCCCAGTTTCAATAATGAACAATTGCTGAAAAGGGAATAAGGGGATTATTTAAGAAGTGAAGAGACCAAGAGTTCAGATTTAGACATTTTAGATTACTCAAAGGAAATATCTAAATGGGCATTTGATTCTGAAACTTAGAGGAAACACTTGAAACTAAAGATATTATCTGTTGGCTTGGTGTCCATAGCTCAGTGATTAGGGCACCGGCCACATGCACCAGGGCTGGTGGATTTGAACCCGACCCGGACCATATAAACAACATTGTCAACAACAAAACAATAGCCAGGTGTTGCAGTGAGCGCCTGTAGTCCCAGTTACTTGGGAAACTGAGGCAAGAGAATCGCTTAAGCCCAAGAGTTTGAGGTTGTTGTGAGCTGTGATACCATGGCACTCTACTGAGGGCGGCATAGTAATACTCCGTCTCCAAAAAAAAAAATTAAAAAAAAGGTATCTGTCAACAGCCTAGAGATATTCAAAGCTATGGCTCTGGCCGAGATTGCCTTCAAAAGTTAAAAGAGACAAGGGCTGCAGAACACTATTCACTTAAAAATTACATTAATAAGTGCATTAATACTACATACATGTGGTAGTCACAGATAAAGGAAATTTATGGTCAAAGATCTGTCATGTACAACATTTTTGATATATTTTACCATAGTGGAAATATAAACTATTATCCACAAGTGATATTTTTAGTAGTTAAAAGTGCAGCCTAATTCCCTGTCTTGACTGTGGACTGGACTTAGTGACTCACTTCTAACAAAGTAAGATGAAGGGTGGCACCTGTGGCTCAAGGAGTAGGGCGCTGGCCCCATATACCAGAGGTGGTGGGTTCAAACCCAGCCCTGGCCAAAAATAAAAAATTTAAGATGGAAACAATAGTGTGATTTCCACAATGAGGCCATAAAAGGTACTTCAGCTTTCTCCTTGCTTTCTCTTAAAACACATTAGGAAAGCCAGTTGCCATGGAATAAGGACACTCAAGGAGCCTTACACAGAGGTGTGAGAAGGAACTGAGGCCTCCTGCCAACAGACATGTCAGTGAGCCAACCTGGAAGTGGATCCTTCAGCCCCAGGGAAACTTTCAGGTGACTGCAGCTTCATTGACACCTTAACCACAATTTCATGAGAACCGTAAGCTAGGACCACCCTGATGAATTCTTGACTCTCAGAAGATGTATGAGATAGTACATGTTGGTTGTTTTAAGCTGTTACATTTGGGGTAATTTGTTAAGCAGAAATAGAAAATTAGTATGACCATTACCAGAAATTGGTCAAAAAAGGGCCAGGCGCAGTGGCTCACACCTATAATCCCAGCACTCTGAGAGGCCATGGCAGGCGGATCAATTGAGCTCAGGAGTTTGCGGCCTGTATGAGCATGAGTTGAGACCCTGTCTCTACTTAAAAAAAAAAAAAAAAAAAAAATTAGCCAGGTGTGGCAGGCACCTGTATTTCAGCTACTCAAGAGGCTGAGGCAGGAGGATCCCTTGAGTCCAGGAGTTTGAGGTTACCTTGAGATGGACTGATGTTATGGTATTCTAGCCTAGGGCAAGAGTGAGACTGTTTCCACAAAAAAGAGAGAGAGAGAGAGAGAAAGAAATTGGAAATTTGTCAAAATAATAAAACCATAATCACTATAAGCTACTGCAGAGTCAACCAAGACAGAAGTCTAAAAAGCACAGACAATAAAGGAACACAAAAATACAAGATGGTCAAAATGCCCAAAGACCTGGATCATGTGGCTGACATCTTTCTTTCAAGGGAATAACCAAAAGCACCCTCTTTGTTTTCAAATTATCACAAGTGAGATGGGTACCCGCAGCCTCATCACCCTCATAAGATGGATACAGCCTGCTACCGACTTGCACCAGGGGGCTGTGTCGGATAAAAGATGAAAGGACACAAGAATGCCATAACTCTGAAATGATGACAGGCACCATTACTCTTAGATGGGTCCGGATGGGGCCGGAACAGAACAAGATAAGAACTAATGGGCCAAGTACTGTCATGATGAGAGCTAACAAGCTAAGTGCTGTGACAAATTGTTTTACTTATTCGCTAATTGCCAGATCTGCTTGATGTGTTGCCAGATCTGCTCTATGTGACCTTTGTTACCGATCTGCTAATCCGCTAAATTGCAAGGTTCACTTCTGTAAAAGGGGTCATTGTGACCCCGTGCTTGCTTTTTGCTTCTTTTGCTAACTTTTAGCCCACCTGTTTGTCCCTTTGCCAACTTTCAGACTATAACAACCCCAACTTCAGACCCCTCAATGCTCTCTCACTTAGTCTGCTTTAGACTTTGCTGAGATAGCCCCGCAGTTAATAAAATACTCCTTTTTGAACTCCTAATTTGAGTCAGTGGTCCTTATCTTGCCCCATTACATACGGAGGCCCCAGCGAGATCCCTGGATTTTAACCCAGGCTATAGCCACTGGTTGTGGCTAGGGCATGAGAGCCAGTTTTCACCTAGAGGGAGGCCGCTGAGAATTTCTCAGTCCCTGGTGAAAGACCGACTCCTCCGTCTGCCTCAACCTACCAAATTAATAAACTAAATCATCCGGTCTGGAATCCTTACCGTTAAGTCTCTGCTGTTCTGGGACACCCAGAGGCTGGCTGTAGCCACAGATTGGGTGTTTGCAGCTTTTTATTAGACTGCTCTGGTATTTGCAGCCCTGTATTAGACTGCTCTGGTATTCACAGTCTTTATTGGGTTGTTCTGGCATTTGCAGTCTCTATTAGGCTGTTCTGATATTTGCAGCTGACTGCTCTGGTTTTGGTTTTATGTGTCTTTCGTGTGTTTTGTGTTATGTGTATATGTCCCTATTAGGCTGTTCTGGTATTAGCAGTCTTTGGACTGTTTGGATTTGCATATTTTGTGTTTTTGTATGATCCGTGTTATGTATGAGTGAGAGAGTGAAAGAGTCTGGGTGTGACTCCACGGCCCTGAGGCTATGGAATCCAAGTGGGCCTTCACCAGAGGTTCCACGACTTTATCATATGGCTTAGTAGTGGGCCCCCTCAGGGCGACCTGGAACGGGATTTATACATCTCCGCCTATGCCAAGCCAGAGTTTTCATCCCTTCGGGGAAGTGGCCAGGAAGGCAGATCTGAGTGGGAGTCAGATGCAGCTCCACGCCTGACTGATTTTGTGTCTGTCTCCTCTATTCTGTCCGCCTGTCTCCTTTTTCTCCATGTCAGACCTATGTCTCTTCTTTATGTCTTTCTTCAGGTTTGGATACCAGGAAACTCTAGGAATTTCATCCTGTGGAAACTAGCCTTTTTACCTTCTTTTTTTTATGTCTCCTATGTCTCCCCCTGCCTTCAACATGGCTTTCCGGGTGGGAGTTGGACTTTACTACACAGTGTTGCTCTGGAATCTTGGTCTGTTTGGCTGTGTGCTGCACTGACTGGCTTCTATCTTTCCCACATAGGCCCTTTTGTACATCCCCATTTTTATCTTGACACTGTGGTGTAAATGACCCACCTGTGTTAGGGACCCTCTCTTTTTCCGCAATTAAAGAATTAATACAAAGTTTGTTAAAACTGTTCCTCTTGGCTCGGCACCTGTGGCTCAAGTGGCTAAGGCGCCAGCCACGTACATCTGAGCTGGCGGGTTCGAATCCAGCCGGACCTGCCAAAACAACAATGACTGCAACCAAAAAATAGCCGGGCATTGTGGCGGGCACCTGTAGTCCCAGCTACTTGGGAAGTGGAGGCAGGAGACTCGCTTGAGCCCAGGAATTGGAGGTTGCTGTGAGCTGTGAAGCCACAGCACTCTATCCAGGGTGACAGCTTGAGGCTCTGTCTCAAAAAAAAAAAAAACATGGCTCAGCGCCTGTGGCTCAGCGGGCTAAGGCGCCAGCCACATACACCTGAGCTGGCGGGTTCGAATCCAGCCTGGGTCCGCCAAACAACGACGGCTGCAACCAAAAACTGGCTGGGCATTGTGGTGGGCACCTACAGTCCCAGCTACTTGGGAGGTGGAGGCAGGAGACTCGCTTGAGCCCAGGAATTGAGGTTGCTGTGAGCTGTGATGCCACTGCACCCTATCCAGGGTAATAGCTTGAGGCTCTGTCTAAAAAAAAAAAAAACAAAGAACAACTGTTCCTCTTTTTCGCTGCTAAAAACTGTGGTTGCTATATTACAAATAGCCTTGAGATAAGGTGCCTGCACTCGGCACAAGACTCAAGGTCAATTATTCATTTGGAACTAAAGAAAGAGTCCTCTTTACTTTTTGAAACAGCAGTCATTTTTCTTTCTGAATTGGCATTACTCTGTTTGGCTCTTATTCTGTCGATCCTCAGGCAGCCTCCAGGAGGGGGGCAGGCTGTGGTCCTTCTGAGGGGAGGCACCCCCTGGAAACATCCCAGGGTCCCCGGAGAACCTGGAGCCCTCAGGAGACTAGCTGACGATCACTCGTACATTCACCAGTGAGTCCACCTCTGGAGGTAAGCCACTTTAACATCTATTTTTGGCTAGTGTCTGCAGACGTTAATGTAACTATTCATGGTATTTTTGTTGTGCTTATTTGTTGTGGATTGTTGTGAAGATATGTAACTATTTGTTGAATTCAATTGTTATAATTTGTGTAGAACCCTTAGGAGCCTCTGAGGGATGGCCAAAGAGACAGGAACTTTGGAGAGGGACCTCAGGTTGGTGGACGATTGGCCTGTCAGAAGCTTTCAGAGGCATGAGGAGCCTCAGCCCTACTGGCCTGAAAGGGGCTCCCAGAAATGTGTGTTAACACCTGTCACCAGAAACGCCATTGGAATGAAAGCAAGGGTCCAATCAACCCCCAGGGTGTTAGATCACCCACAGGCCTGTTAAAAAGTGTATGAGAGGGTGTTCTGCTTCTGGTTATGAGGATACGAGAGTGTGAGAGTGTGAACTATTAGACATTGTTCATGTTGGGCCCATGTCTGCATTGTCATTTTATGTCATTCCTTCAATGCTTACTGGAGGATTGGTCTCAACCTGAAACAGTCTTGTGTTGAACTGAAGAGAAAAATAAAACAAGTATAAAAGAGTTTGGAAAAATGTTCCCTAGAACTCAGCATTTTATGCCTTGAGACACCTGAGTTCTTGCCAGCAAGAACTGTATTGTTGGTGTAAATGTCCGTCTGTTTTACTTCACTGTTTTCTTGCAACATTCTGGTTCCCTGATGGGGGTGCTCCCCAGCATCCTGACTGATGCAATTCCCTAAGAGCCCTACCATGCTAATTACATGGAGATGAGGGCAGAGTGATGGGGAGGTCCCACGGTGGTCCTCTGTGACAGCAGCTCACCAATAGAGGAATGCATGTGAAGGGGAAGAACAGGCTCCAACAATGAACCTGCTTTTGTAACTGCATCTTTGAAATAAAAGGTAAAATACAACCCCCTGTGTATTCCACAACTTCTTCACCTCTGGAAAATGAAGTTTAATTACCCTACCCCACTGTTCCTATGGAATCTTAAGGTTAAGTTAAACACCTAACTCCTTTGGCAACACAGATTTTTAGAGAAACTTTACTGAAACTTTGTATACAATTTTCTTTTTTCTAAGTATGGAATTAAAAATAAAAGGAACCAGTAAATTGGGGAGAGAGAGATGTATGGAAAGACATGGGTATAAAGATGTAGTTTTAGTAAGGAAGGATAAAAGAAAAGAGAATAATTTTGTGTAAGAAAAAAATCTTGTGTGAAAACTTTTTGTCTTAAAGTAATTGGTGATTTTAAAAAGAAAGATTTAAGACAAAAATGAAGGATTTTAAATTGTTGAAAGGTGGTGCGTGTAAGTTGTAAATGTTTATGGAAAACTTAAAAGGAATTTCAAAATGTAATAATTTAGCTGTTTAAATTGTTAGGGAAACTGAGTCTTTGTCAAAGAAAAAAATTCTTGCTTTTTAAACCTTCTAATTATCAGTTTGACTGAATGAATCGGCTTCATAGTGAACAGGGATCCTCCTTTGTAGAAAATATATTTTTGAGAGTAAGAGAAATTAGACAGAAAGGAAAATGGCATTGTATAAGGAAGAAATCTTGTGTCATAAATTTGTCCTGAAACAAAATAGTATAGAAAAGTGAAAGGCAGGACAAAGGTTAAAATATTTGTAAAGTTTAAAATATTTGTAAAATGTGCAGGTTAAATAAAACTTATGAAGAAGTTTACATGTAATCCAGTTAACTATGTATTTCCTTTAAAATATTTTGACTTGTAATCTTGTTTGAACAAATGTTCTAAGCCTCTGATATTAGACAAAACTTCCAAAGTCAAAATTCTAAATTTGGAGCGTGGCACCTGTAGCACTGTGTGGTTGCAGTGCTGGCCACATGCACCAAGGCTGGTGGATTTAAACTCAGCTTGGGCCAACTAAACAACAAAAATACAACTCTAAATTTGGTCTTTTTGAAATATTAAAACCACTGAAAACCTGAGGAGAACAAATTAAACTTGATTCCTTAAAATGTATAGGAAACATTGTCAAATATGAAATGGTAATAAATTTTATATGAATTATGGTTATATGTATGTTCTAATATTATATTACTCTTTCCTAAAGTATAAAATATTGGTCTGTCTGAATATATATTATGAGTAATAATTTTAATTCATCTAAAAAAAGTGAGAAAAGAAATATTAAGAGAGACTGACAAATCCTCTCAAATTCAGATTCCTAATGTCTTTGGAAATTGAGTACCTTTGGACTAAAAACAGACTTTTAGAACTTTCATTGGAAAGATAACATGTCTATAATTATTGCTAACCTAGCTTCAAACAGAACAGAAAACAGTCTTGAGGAACTAAGCTGATTTGTGATAGTTTTCATTTGAAATATTGCTGATTCTTTCTGTGTTTTGTTTTCCAGACATCAAGAAAACCATTTTCTATCTTTTAAGCTGTTTATAGCTCTTCAAGTATGTACTTATGAGCAGAATCTAAAACATGTATTTTTTTCTCTTTCCTTAATTTCTCTAAAATTTAAAGGCCAGTTGTAAATATTCTTTATTTCTGATAATACAGTTACTTTAAGAAACTATTTTGTTCTATAGAACATAATGAAGGCATTGGTTATTCTACCAAGGCATTGCCTGCAATTGCATTTCCAGAGGTATCCAGACTGCATTAAGGAATTAAGATTAACTTTATAAAGCCAATAAAAAGCCCTTTGGAAAAAACTGGCTGGATACCCATCAATAATGTTTCCTGATCTGTGGTAAGTAATGAAGGTCACTTTTTGACGTGTCTGGGAATCAAAATGTGTGTGGGAACCTCAAGAGGAGGAATTTACCCAATGCATACATTTATCTAATGGCACAGATGAAACCTGGGATCATGAAAGTCCAAGTCCAACTGAGATCCCTTATAAAAGATTCCAGCAAAGCCAATTTTAAAGGAGAGCCTAAATGCTTAATAATTAATTATTCTTATTGCAGTCTATGCAAATAGTCAGACCGAGTATACTGAAGGTATAGGTTATTTTGGCAACTGAATTGATTCTGCTGAAATTTATCTTCAATGGAAAGAGAAATCAGAGAGAGAGAAAAATGGTTAGAAAGAAAAGGAAGGCTATGGCCCACCTATATTAAATCCCAGCCTTGCCTGTAATGTCAACTCATAAAGTGAGACATAATTGTTTTACTAAACTGATTTGTTAAATGGGGCTAAAAGACTGGCCAAAGAGTATAGAATTATATACAGTAGTTATATATACTCTGAAGCCTTAAGACTCAACAGAGGTCACCTGTTGACTACACTGGAAAAATTTGTACAGTCTTAAGTGTTATCTGCTACATCTAAATGTTGCCCAGGGAAATCATGCCATGGTTTAAGTTACCACTCTGGTTTAAATTTGACAATGAACTAGACTTCATAATAGAAGGAATGCAAATAATAACTAAAACTTTGGGTATCACCCAAAAGTAATTATATGTAACTTTTAGGCCTCAAAGCTTAAACAAGGTAAAATGCATAAATAGAATCATTAAAAAAAGAAATTAGTAAACTCTGACAGGAAGCAAAGCTTAATTGAATACAGGCCTTGCCACTGGTGTTGTTCAAAGAGGCCTCTGTCAATCCTCTGCAATTTAACAGGGACTCCTAAAAGAACTGAAAGAGACTGAATTAAATAAACAAAAACCCTAGAAAGAGAAGCAAGAAAAATCTCCACTTGAGTAATTAACTGTGTTCTGTTTAGTCTTTCATGTCTGTACATTCTTTCTCTCTGCAAAAATCAAGAGAATTAAGTCAAGATCCAGGATCAGAACCTGATCCCCCCAAACCACGGCAGAAAGAACTTTACACCATCATCCTGACTACACGCACGGCAATGAGGATGGAAAAATCCTTACCTGAAGTCATCACAGCTGGCTAAATAGAACTTCACTGTCCCTTGGAAGGTAAAGGTAACTTTTAAGACAGCCAACATGACCTGCTCCAACGACATACTGGAAGCTGGCTGAAGCCTGAGGAAACTCCTCAAGGAACTTACCTTAATTGGACTTTAAACTGAACTTTAGGGAAAAGGGTGAAAAAATATCACACAAGGAAAAGTAAAAACTTGTATGTATATTGGACCCCCACTTTGATATAACTGTTACATCTCTGTAAAGCTAAGTAGGCTCTGCATCTAGGAACAGAAAACTTTAAAATCTTAACACACCAGATGAATTAAGATTTAAAGGAAGTAGAAAGCTCCATAACCTGACTAAAAACATCCTTAGACTCACTAGCTGAGGTAGTCTTGCAAAATCGGAGAGGGCTGGATCTTCTGTTTCTGAAGCAGGGAAGCCTGTGTGTAGCCCTGGGAGAAACTTCTTGCTTTTATGCTAATAATTCAGGAGTAATAAGAAACAGCATGTCATTAGTAAGAAAAAGGTTGCAGAAGAGAGAGAAGGCCTGGGCCAACTGACAAATTGGTATAAAAAGACGTAACTGGTCACCTTGGCTAACTACACTCCTCTGTGCATTAGCAGGACCCATTGTCCTGTTCCTACTGGGACTAGCACTAGGACCTTATGTTATTAATGCTCTCACTTCTTATTTCCAAGAAGAATACAGATAGTGAAACTCATAGTATTATGAGCACGCTATCAACATATCCATCAAAATAAGAATGAAACAATGATTTGATTCCCTGAAATCAGAAAGGGGGAAAGAGATGGGTGCAAGCTGCCTCATCACCCCCATAAGATGGATGCCAATGGCCTCACGATGGCCTCACACCACTCCCCTGGGTAGGAAGAAGGGGAAAAAGAGGTAAATGAAATGATGCCAAGTACCATTACTTTTAGATTGGTCTGGATAAGGCCAGAACAGAATAAGATAAGAACAAATGAGCCAAATACTGTCACAATGAGGGTTAATAAGCTAAGTGCTGTGACAAATTGTATTACTTATTCACTAATTGCCAGATCTGCTTAATGTGTTGCCAGATCTGCTTTATGTGACCTTCATGTTGCCTATCTGCTAATCCACTAAATTGCAAGGTTCGCTTCTGTAAAAGGAGTCATCATGACCCTGTGCTCGCTTTTTGCTTCTTTTGCCAACTTTCTTTTTGCTTCTAATTGCTAACTTTCAACCCACCTGTTTGGCCCTTTGCCAACTTTCAGACTAGAAAACCCCCAACTTTAGACCTCTCAATGCTCTCTCACTTAGTCTGCTTTAGACTTTGCTGAGACGGCCCGCGGTTAATAAAAGACTCCTTTTTGAAATTCTAATTTGAGTCCATGGTCCTTATCTTGCCCATAACAGTGATTCACATTTTGCTAACCACTCTCCATTGACAACTTTGCTCTCAAATCTACTGTGATAGTATCACCTGACCTGGCCATGCTGTTTCTGTGCAGTTATTGCTTTACACTGACAGAAAATTCATTACATTAATACTTAAAATTAAGATCAATGATTTCTCCAGCATAGTGACAGAATGTTGCTTCAGAATGCCATTCAGTCTCTCATTAATATTAATTTGCAGTTGGTAGAAAAATGGCCTAACAACCAAGCTCTACACATCTAATTCAAATATTGATTAACTGAGCCATAAATCTGTGCACATGAAAGAAATTGTTTTCAGCTATCTGTGTTTGATTTTATGGTCTTTCTTAGCATTTTCAAAATTCATCTTACTTCAGTATCAACATTTTCTAGTAGAGTGGTTATTATTTGAGAATTTGCCAATCAGCATAAATGTATTTTAGATATCCAAGAATGGCAGACATTTTCCAGTGATTTCTTTTCTTTATTTTGAGACAGAGTTTCACTATGTCACTCTCCATAGATTGCTATCATATCACAGCTCACAGCAACCTCAAACTCTTGGGCTTAAGCGATTGTCTTGCCTCACTCTCCCAAGTAGCTGGGACTATAGGCACCCACCACAACACCCAGCTATTTTTTTGTTGTTGTAGTTGTCATTTTTTTATTCTTTTTTTTTTTTAGCTGCCCCGAGCCAAGTTTGAACCCGACAGCCTCAGTGTATGGGGCCAGAGCCCCACCTACCCACTGAGCTACAGGCACCACCCAGCTTTTTTTTTTTTTTTTTAATACATCACTTCTTTCTCCTTCTCCAGGGTCTCTAGTTTCTGTATTGTTTCCTCTTTATCTTCTGTGGTCTTAGGGGGCCTGGGCCTCTTGGAGAGCAAAATGGTGATCTGCTCCTTCTGAATCTTCCGGACTTGGATCTTTAGCTCCCAGGGTAGACGGCACCAACCAGGGATCCAAATGATGGCATCGTCAATTGGCTCTGACATCTGATATTTGTCTGAGTATGGTTGCACATCTCTCTTGGGGACAGCAGACTAGAGGGGAGCTGCCTCATGGCTCCTCGTACTCCTGCTTCAATGCCAAGACGTACTCCCCTTCCTCTCCTGAGGGCAGAGGCACTGGATGGAATTCCAAGTGAGGGAAGAATGGAGAAGGTTGCAGCGTGGGTGGGGGCAAAGCATCCTCCTTCCCCGTGCCCACAAGGCATTGTTGAAGGTCAATGTTGAAGGTCAACTGGCCTTGGCCACGACGCCAGCTCCCACCCCAGCTGGCCATGGTGGAGAGGGCCTGGGTATTTAAAGATCCAGCAAGCAAAACCTGCTGCCCCTCCCCCATGCGGAGCCCAAGCAGTGCCCCAGATATATATATACATATATTTTATTGTTGCAGTTGGCATTGTTGTTTTAGCTGGTCCGGGCTGGGTTTGAACCTGCTTGCTTTGGTGTATGTGCCTGGCATCCTACCCACCGAGCTATGGGAGTTGCCCTACTGTTTTCTAATCTGTCTTTTCTTTCTTGAGTAACACTTTAGATAGGATTGATGGTTAGTGGTTACGTTGCATTTATTCGATATGTAATATGCTATTGATACATAAGGAAAGATTTTACTTTGAGCTGAATAGAAAAACAAAGGCTTGTTTTTGGGGGATGATAAGGTCAGATTTTGGTTATGGGGGAAATAAATTGCATCATGCTAGGCAAAAATAATTTTCAAGTATAAGTATGGGAAGAGTATATATTGATATTGCTTCGCTCAAGGGTACGTTGTGGTGGACATTTGCCATTTATTTATTTATTCATGTATTCCTTTCTTCCTCCATTTATTTACTTCCTAGTAGGAGTGAGGGCTCCATAGGACATGAATTCTCTTTCAGTATGCTGCTAATTTTCCATTTTCTCAGTTCCCCTGGGAGTAGGCATAAATATTTTATTTGAGCTCTACCAGTGAGAAGCATCGACTCAAGAGGGAGTGACACAAAAAATCAGGGACAGTGGAGAATTCTTCAAGAGGTGGTAAAATTTTAAGCGAAACAAAGTTTTCAGGTATAGAACCAACAGCTGTGCTCTGGTAGCATCCTGCGTCTGGGATTACGAGTGTAGGTGGAGCAATCTGTCTATCCAGGGTTCAGTGGTGAAAATGGGTCCAGGATTGTTCTGTGCAGTGGTTTTGGCAATGGTTGTGTGTCTAGCCTCCTTATGTTCCTACCTCTCTTATAAGTTTGGTTCTTCTTCCTTCTTGTTGATTCTAAGACTTACCCAATATTCTTTCAATAAATATATTTCTGTTTAAACCATCCACAGTCAGCTCCTAAAAATTGTCATTAATAACCCTGAGTTATAAAACTTTATTTCAGTACTTTTTATCGATTAAGCCTTTAGCTTACCTATTGTGTAAGATGCTATGCTAAAATTATAGTGACGTTTATCAACTGTAAATAAACTAAAGCTGTTGTATTTTATATTTTAAACAGGTGAAGTTTATGGCCCATAAATTATATCTCAATAAAGTCTGTAAAAATAAAGGATCTTAGTATTTTCTTATGACCTAAATATTTTGTCTTTTTACCTCCCCTTTACTTAAGAAAAAAAACCCCAGCTTTTAAATATGTTGTGTTACCATACAACTCCCCCATTTAAAGTGTACAATTTAGCAGTTTTTAGTAGTATAGTCACAGAGTTGTGCCAGCATCACCACAATGTAGCTTGAGAACATTTTCATTAGCCCCCAAACAAACCTCTATCTGTAAGCTGACAGTCTCCATTCCGTCCTCCCAACACTTCTTTTCCTGGAACTACTAATCTATTTTCTGTCTCTCTAC